>QJNX01000213.1:0-107943 GCA_004155925.1 Monosporascus sp. MG133 | reverse complement strand
CCCCCCAGTAGCTCGATATCGATATCCTATCCAAGCAGATGAAATAATAATTCAGAGATAGCCGGAATGGTCAGAACACTCACTCAACTGCTTGTCAATTAGGTAGCAGGTACGCCTGCTTTTCGTCCGATGTTCAAGGGTCTCCGATTGCTCAAAGTATGCAGGTTTCTCTACCTCTACGATCACTCCCATCTCCTATCAGTCCCTTGAAGATTGATTAGGATATGCCTATCGACACGGCAATCAAAATGGAGGCTCACATTGCTTCCTCTACCGCTAAGATCTTGATGTTTCGGAGGATCGCTTGGGACTTTGTATAATCATGTGTCTACCTGGCCCCGTTACCTGTATTTCAGGGGTTCTTTTACCTTGGAATCCTAAATCTCACATAATCCCTCCTTGAAGCCATCGCCATGCCTCCTCTACCCTTAGTCCATGAAGTGAATTTGTGACCTGCTGTGCTCAAGCGACATAACGGTAGAGGCATTTGCTCCTCCCAATCCGCGGCCCTTTCGTGATGAGTCGGAACTTCCATTCCACATTACGCTCAAAGGCCAAGAAGTCCCTGAGGGCATTTATTGTTCTCCTGAGCATTCAGAGTGAAGAAATGTATTATTCTGCTTCTAATGGTGTTGTTCTTCGCCTCCAGGGGAACATCGAGGAGGATTCGTAGCAGTTGGAAATGGCTGAAGCCGGGCACCTCAGCACAGGCCGGAGTCGGCAACGGAAGATATTCTAAACATAAAAAGTGGGCAATGACGGAGGCCGGAGCCGAACGCAAGGTCACGCCGAGCACGGGTCCGTCAGGATTGGGAGCTCCCCCCCAACACACATTGACGCCGGTCTTGGCCAGCAAAATCCGTAATTCGCATGCTGTCTACAGACGGATTCACAGTCGCGAATTATGTCGAAGGGAGGTCTGCGGAGACATCGAATACAAGCTTGCAGCCGGACTCTGGAGCGACGTTAACGGTTAAAGCTCGCAGCAAGTGCTCGCTAGGATCAGGGAATGGGTACCCGTAGGTATTTGGCATTTAAAAACTTGCCCATAGGTAATCCATGGGTTCAAACTTGTGGCCCTCATCCTAGCTCACGCGGACACAGGCACGAGACCTCTCCCTGTGTTATTTATGCATCCTCCATCTGGCAATGTTCGCAATTAGGGGTTGGTGGCTGTATGGATGACCTGACAGTTTTACTGCGAGTTAAGATTGAGTTGCTTTCCCCTGGACGAGTGTGGAAGGAGAAGCTCGCGTACTTCGAGTATTTCGTTGCACATGTACTTTAGAACATCGCTGTCTGGATGCTCTCCGTAGCATCGGTGCTTTTGGTATTCAACATGTTTGCCCTGGGGAGCAATATTCATCGCATCCATGATCGTGTCAGTTATCTTCCCCGTGTCATCACAGGGGCTGGAGCTATCAGCTCGGTCTCGGCGGTTTTAAGTACGATGGTTACGTCCCGTGGTATAATTAGTATACTCAGCCAGGCGGGCTAGCTCGTGTTTCTTCCAGGCTGGAGGCGATGAAGTCGGAGTAGCCCTAGCCGAAGGCGGCAAGGTGGGAGACCTTGTTCGACGAGTACTTGGCCCTGAGGAAAAGAAAAGGGCTTTCATTTCTGAGAAAGGAATGGTATTCGTGTATCAATTCTTCTTCGCGACCGCATGATGGAACTGAAAGAGAGTTCGCGAGTTTCTCGCATTCAAGTCACGGGCATTCCCGCATGTACGTTTGAGTCTATGTATGAGCCAACATTAATCATATCAGAATCTAATTCTCTTTTCATTCCACGATGCTACTGATTTAACGCCGATATCTTTATCCAAGAGGAAGTCGTACCAACTCCTTGACGCGCCATTGTCCGAGTTCGGCCGTATATGTGCTCTCAGCATGATGTCGCAAGTTTCCTGCTCGCCTTAGACATGATGTAAAATGTTTTCATTAACGTCCATTAAGTTATCCTCATAGTCATTCATCCGTGAAGCAATCCCGGGATCCTGGCGGTGACTCGTGTGCTCTCTCACGCAACCTTCGACAACGTTATCCGATGTGGAGTTCCAATTAGCTGTAATTGGCAGCTTTATTAAAAGATTTGGAAGCTGACCCGCGAGGAGTGCTGGCAATCTAACTCTAGGGCTTGGAACTTAGAAAGATCCCATACGTTCTTCCACGCCTCCCCAGTAGACGATGGGGCGCGGCTCAAGGACGCTCAGCTCCGATCTCAGGCTCCTCTTCTCTTCCTCGAAATCCACGATGGAAGGCTGCCTGAACAGGACGGCATTGATGGTGTCCACTGGCGAGTGCGCAGAACTCGAAGCTGAGCTAAACGAGCCCCGCAAACTGGTGCTCTGGGAAGAGGCGGACGATGAACGGCGGAACGACGTGCGGATGCCGTTTGGTGAGAAGCGGGAGCGGATAGCCTGGAAGCGCGAGGTATGCATCTTTGACTGATTTGACGGGGCTTGTGGGGACAGGGAATGTAGATATGGCAGATATATATTCGTGGTCTGCCAAGGCCGGTGGGGGAATGACCAGATGGATGTGTATTAGGATGGGTATCCGTGAATAGGCACAGCCTTGGAGGTAAAGTTTGATCACAGGAAGCGAGGGGAAAGGATCAAGAAAATGATTTAAAAGATAAGTCGATCTATGCCAGAGACCATAAAGAACGAAATGAGACCAGAAAGCCGAAGGATAAAGTTGGGAGAACTTCAAGTCGTACACTCCAGAGGTCTAAAGGGAGACAAGAGAAGTACTGACAAAGCGCAGGGCAACCTAGATGTTTAAGTACCCACTCCAGGATAGATGCCCCAAAAAGATCGTGATGCGCTGCTCGAGTCATTGATCGGGTCTGGAAACAGATATGGGTATGAAACAGGAATGAAGAGAATCGATATCCGGTGACGGTTCACGGGCAGTGGGGCTCAGCGCTCAGGGGACAGGGGGTTAAGACAGCTAGAGCAAATAGATCTCCGCCCTAGGGGTTTACTATGTAGGAATAGCCCCTGGGTTCACGCCTCGTTTAGAGTTAATTATCTAGGGAATTGTAATCCTCCGACAACGTAGCCGTGGTTGCAAACGACTTCGGCATTGATGTGCAAATCTACTGACTAATGTAATCGTGTAGGAGAAGGGAAACATGGATTAGTCGTAAGGGGTTGTTTCGCCAGGTATCGCCGAGCACAGACCAACAGTGTCATGCGCGAGAGATGCGAAAATGCTAAAACCACTTACTACAGTAACTTATGGAAGTGATAATGAAACAAGCCTCCCGAACCACCTGTGCACTCCGTGTGATACCAGCCATGTAAGCAGGAAGAATCTCAGCTAGTGCCTGGGCCTGTGCACGTCAACTCGGCTCGTTGTGCCTAATTTAGGCAGTTTGCAGAGAGAAGAAAAATGTTTTGTCGGGGTCAAGTTGCAGCGTCAGCGTCACAGGTTTCGTGATGGGTTCGTTCGAACCAAGGGGGAAAGGCACCGAAAAGGGAAAAGGCTATTGCATTACTGGACAAGCTGAGTATGATCGCTAACAGGGATTATGTGCTGGATGGATTCGGGGCTTGGCAACACCTCGTTTCATCGTTTTCATGTCATAAGCCCCATTTATCCGAGACAGGTTCCTAATAGCTCTGAGATCCCTGGTCCAGACTACGCAGATTGTTGGGTTCCAGAGGTAGAAAGCGAACCACCAAATTTCAATGTAAGTATCAATCAGTATGAAAGTCTTCGCCAGGGCAGCTTCCAAGTTAAGGTAGCCATAGTTATTTTATTGTACCTACTTGTAGTTATAGTAAATACGAAGTAACGTTAAATTGGTCGACGTATAATACTATGCGATATAGCAAAATGCACCATCTTATGCTGCGGCCTGCCTCGAGACCCGGCAGCCCCTGCGTGGATCCGAGCAGATCCAGACAATAGAGCCACCCAAGAGCGAGGTGATCAAACTCCAATATCGCGAACACCTAAAACTAGAAGATCCCGGCGCTCACCACGTAGGATCTCGAGCGACGCGCCCCCACTGTGCGCATCCTCCAGGGTGTCCGAGCAAGATCTCTGTATCATCACCAGCATGGTCAGAAGCCAATCTCATTCTTCACAGCCTCGCCGGCGGTCTCCCGCGTCTCAACGGGCTTCTAAACGACTTACCTATGAGGAGCCTGCGGAGTTCCTTATCACAGATACAAGTGTTGGGGCGTGGTTCCGCTGATGCGCTCGACTACATAGCTAACCAAGCGTCATACTTCGGCCTCAACGCCGTCTGCAAAGTTGATCATCAGGTTGACATACATTAGTCTAGTTATCGTCTATGTACAGATGCCTTGTCTATGCAGTGTGACTCCAGATCGTTCGTCTATGCACCCTTGAACTATTTTCCCAGGACCCCATAATAAACAACCAACAGTAGGTACAGTGGAGCGCTGATGGGACAAGCCGAGAAATGATGCCGTTGGTAGTTCCCTTCCCTTCAAACACAAATACCTAACGAAACCCATGCCGTCGGAGATCGCAAGCACCCGATGAAGGGGAACAGAAATCTATGCTGCAGAGTGTGAGCCATTTGAGTCGCATAAAAACGCCAATCACCCGATCCAAGTCACCCCCCTTCGTCATGCTCCCTACTCCTATGAAGGCATAAAAAGTGACTCTAACAGCAATGCCCCCCACAGGTCCTTCCTCATTATCATCCGCTAGTCGAGTTTTATCGTAATATCATGTAGCAATATAGTGATTGTACTGTAGCCCTGTGATGACGTGCCGCCTCAGCGGCTGCTCCCTCGACTTCTCCGCATTGTTGCGCTACGCCGGATGCTCTCGACCCAGATAGAGTCGTCGAGCAAGTCTCTAACTTGAGCAGGGCTGACTGAACCAGCCTGTGAGCCGCTGTTTTCGCCGGAAGACGGGCGGCCCTCTTGTAGTTCGAAGCTGAGTGCAGGGCGCTGAGATTGGTGCCCCGGCATCGAAGGGGCTGCGCGAGGGAAGCTCAGGGGATGAGCGGATGTGGAGTCATATGTTGATATGTCGACGCTGGACGACCAGCTCTTGTGTTGCGGCCGCGCAGCGTCTGTTGCGCCGAGTAGATCGGACGACTTAGCAGTCGTCGTGGCAGATGGAGCAGCCACCGTACTACGCTGTTGTGCCCCCGTGGCGCGGTCTCCTTCGTCTTCTACAAAAATATCAGGAACGTCAAGCTGCGGGATGGCTGTCATCCGCCCTGCACGCTTCCGCTCCATGTGCTTCTTGAACCGCCTGGACCAATAACTGTCAATGTGTTAGCAAAAAAGAGACTGCTGTGTTACTACTAGGAGACAACTCACAGAGTATCGAAGAATCCGAGGACGACCCTCCGCCGAACCTCTTCCTCTACCCTCTGAAGGCGTGCGCGACGCCGCAGAAACTCCTCGAGCCTAACTTCCAGTTAGAATTAAGACGATATACGATGAAACGAAGAATCAAACCTTAGACTCTTGTTGTCGCTTATTATCTTGTAATGCGCCAATATCATGAGGACGGTTGTGAATGAGATGCCCCTGTCCGCGTCGGCAGAGACCATGACTTCCTCGCAGAAGATGTTATAACGGCGGCGCCGCTCTCGGACTTGATCCACATCGATCCGCGCAAGCCTTTCATTTAGCCGACGGACATCCACTTCATCAACTGCGCTGGCTGTGGCAATGGACGCGTGCCTGGACCGCGGCGCTTCTTCGGTTCTGATGTCGTCCAGGATTTGCCGGACGGAGTCGTCTGCATCATATATTCGCATTTCAAAGACTCCTGACAGCTCCCCCAATAACCGATAGAAATCGTGTTTGCTGATGAAGCCCGTCCCTGCAGGATCGACGCTGCGCCATGCCTCCTTGAACCTCCGTATATCGTCTCGCTCTACATGTGCCAATTTACTGGAGCGTTGATATACATAGCTAAAACTTTCGTAGATGAGCGAGATGAAAAGGTTGACGAAGATGTACATGCTGAGAAGGTTCCACGCGATGAAGAGTGCTCTTGCCCAGCTGGTACTACCGCAGTCGCTCTCAAAAAAGTCTCTGCTCTCGACACACAGCGGAGGAGTGATAGCTGCAAAATCCACCTCCATGAGCTCGTTCCACCCTTCGCCAACACTCATCCGAAACAGCAGAATAAGAGCCTTCGGAACCGTTCTGAAATTGACGTCGCTGTCCGCGTTAGGCCCAAAGCGGGTCAGACTAAATGTTTGAGTGAACGCAATGGCAAAGACGAGGAAGGCCACTAGCCATGTGGCTAATAAGTTGGTTATGGTTGACAAACTCGCTGCGGCGGTTTTAAAGAGTTGATCCAAAGCGTCGTTCCGGGGGATCAAGAGGAGTACGATCGCCACGAGAAAGATCTTGTGAAACTGAGCGAATGACTCTGCCGACTCCGCCGTCTGTGAGGCTGAGAAATACATCGCTGAAGTCACGAAGGCACCATTTATGACAAATAGGGAATAAACGTCCCAAGAACTCCTCCTAAACCGTTTCCAACCGAAGCCCACAATACGAATGACGATGTTGGCCGCGTATATGAAGTTGAGCGCTAGGAAAACGAGGTTTCTGAGTCGAGTCCACCAACTCGGTTCCGGGTAGTATTCGAGCATCAACAAGATTAAGTGTAAGACAAGAACCACGGTAATGGTAGTGTACCATTTCCCCCGCTTCTCAATCGCTCGCTTGTGACACCATTTCTTCCACTTCTTGCCGGCCTCATGATATGACGTTCGGGAAGGTGAAATCTGGCGAAGGAGATTTCGGAGCTCGAGCCAGGATCTCTGCTCGGCGGTCAAGAAGGCGACGCCTGTTTGTTCAGTATAATTCCGCATGAATACAGAAATGAAGAGTGTGAGCACAAAGACGGTCCCCATGAGGTTGAACACTATAAAAAACATAGCATTGCCGATAGCTGCCATATCCCGGGGCTGATTCCCCCGACCGGTAATGGACTGCGCGGAAAATGAGACGTCAACCCAACCTTCCTGCGAGACGATCTGGAAGAGAACGAACAGGGCTGACCCGAAATCATCGAAGTCGTAGAAAGGGTTGGCGGCAACTCGCGGAGCGAGGAGTGGCCAGTCTTCATTAAACGGTGCGCTCTCGAACTCGCCGAAGCACTCAGACAGGAGTGTAACATCGCCATCGTTACACATGACTAGCTGCCCGTTGAACAGTGTTACAGCGTATATAGCAAAGGGAATCAAGAGAGACAAAGAGACAAGCGCAGCCTAGAGTGTATGTTAGTTTGTGTTTACTAGCCCGGCTTGATATTCCAGGGCAGTGGACTCACGCTAACGATCTTCCATCCACCTACTATGATCAGGGAGTGGAAGGTGTCTCTCGTGCTGTTGCTAATATTGAGTAGACGGAGAGCCCTGAATGCTTTGAAAGCACCAACGGCTCTGGACACTGTCCCGTCACCGGCGAGGAGTGTGATGACATTTATCCATAGCGTGATGAGTACTACTCCGTCGATAATACCCCACGAGCTTCTGTAGTAAGCGTTAGGCGTAAAGAACAAGCCGTCAGCGATAATTTTGATGACGGCTTCGACAGTGAACAAGATCGCGAACGACGCATCAATCCAGACGAACCAATTACTACGGGAATATTCATGGAACTCCCAGTACTCCTTCTGGTACAAAGGTGTTGTCACGCATGCGAGGGCCACCATGGCAACGACGGCCGCATATACGAGAGCAGAGAAGGTGTACCAGGCGATCTTGTTCGGCTCAGCGCCGTCGAATCTCTCGCTCCCCCTCCCCGGCCCGACAAGGCGTTGACATAGCCGCCGAATGGGGTTGCGAGGGGTAAATATATAAAGCGAATTGTTATACGTAGGGTGTCGTGCAAGGTACTCACGTTGGGCCCTGCGTCGCGCTGCTGCAGCGGACACAACCTGTCGAGCCATCTGTCGCGGATCTAAGTTGTCATTCGGACCATCGAACCGGAGGTTGGTATAAAATGGATTGGGCTCATTGCTGGAGAACGCATTCCGAACTTTGCTCCAGGCAGATTCCATGAAGCTTAGCCTAATGGCATCCGACTTGTCGGCGCCGGGAGAAATCCGACTCTTAGCGGCGTCTTCTTGCAATGGGTCCAGGGACTCGTCCAAGAAGTCACGGACGACGGCATCTTTCAGCAGCATTTCCATCGTGGCAGGCCCGTAGTCAAGCGGGTCCCTCCTCTTACGATTCTTCCCAAAGGAGAAGATTTCAGAGAGTGCGAGGTTGTTCGTTGCAGTCCTGCCCAACTCCTTTCTCTGCAGGAACGCCTTGACCTGCTCTAGCCGCTTTTCATCTTCTGAGACGTCGAAGTTTTCTTGTATGACAGCGATGAACATGTTGAGGATGATGAACCATGAGAGTGTCATCCAGCCAATGAGAAATGCGGCACCATACCACGATGTATTGTGATCGGTGGTGTAGGAAGTCACATTGTAAAGTATGCCCGTCCAATCCTCGCTGGACAATATCTGCCACATGCCAACGAACGAATTGAAGATATTGTAGAAGGATACGTTGATCATCTCATCGTCCTCGTCATACTGAGGAATCTCACCTCGGAAGAGTTGGACAGCGAAGATGGCCATCATGAATGTGATGAGGAACACGAATAGGATGAGGTTTGCAATACCGCTTGCGTTTCCCAGGACGAGCAGAATCAACTTCCTCGTGGTCGGGATAGCCAGGACCACGCGATAGACTCGAAGGATTTGGAATATCGTCAGCCACGCGTAGACCACGCCGCGACCGCGAATCGGAGGTAGGAGTATGACTGTGGTCGACACTGCGAGAAATAGGTCAACGTTATTGCGTGTATTCTTGTGAAAACCGCGCCAATTTGCCGCAAATCGGATGGCAATCTCGATGTCTAATAGTATGGTGACAACAATTTCAGACATGTCAATGAAATTACCCCGTAGCGGTGACATCTCGTCGCTGCGGAGTGACTGGCATAGGATATCATATGCTATAATCAGCACCCAAATCAGCGAAGTCCTGTCGTATATTCTCTGCAGCATTGATATCCGGTGAAGGGGCTCGTCGTCAACTGGGATGAGAGGGTCCTGGGAGGAGGTGAAGGCGCTGGCTTTGCTTTCTTCTCGGATCACCTGGAAGGAGGAGGTGACTACGGCGATCATCAAATTGGTCAACCACAGCATCATAATCATGATACCGGCACCATAAAAGAGGGCCGCGGTGTGAAAATCCGACTTCATCGTCATGTACATGAGGTCCGACCAGGTATTGGCACTCATGATGACGAAAACCAACTCGAGCGAGTGAACGATGTCGTCAAAATTCACAGTACCCTTGTGAGGAGAGTCCTGCTCAAGACAGATCGATCCCCGAGGGCACAGGTAGCCCTTCGCGCCCTCGGTCCCATTTTCGAGGCCTTCGAAGGACTCCGGAAACGCGGACTTTACCCACGGCATCGGGGCGCCAGTCTCATTGTCGAAATGGCCCCCGCAGAAGGCGTCTTCATTGGTGAAAGACGCAGAGAAGTCATTAGGCTGCAATGGATCTCGCCAAACACACTGACGTCTTAGGCTGGACTTGAAGCTCTGCACACCTATAATAGCAAACAAAAGCCAGAAGAAGCCGATCAGAAAGGCCACACGGACAAGTAGTGGTGCCGCCTTTTTAAGGCTTCGTAAGATGATCTACCAAGCATGTTAGTCTGGTGGAAGGGCCATCGAACGGTGGTTTCCACTTACGGCCGTGCCGTTGGTTATAGCAAGGAGACGAACTATTCTCAAACAGCTCATCATACGAAATATAAACAGATGATGGCGCATTTCGAGGCCGGTGATGCTCAGGACGAATGTGATCCAGAATGATACAACGGCGATGAAATCCAGCCTGTTGAAACTGTGTCGTAGAAACGCTCGACGAGCTAGCTGCATCCTTTGCTGATCCTCAAGAGTCTCGGGCAGCGTCTGCCCGTGCATCATAGTGAAGGAGCGAGTAAAAGTGGACGGCCCGAAGACCTCTTGGCGAGCAGTCTTGACAGATTTCTGGCGTTGCGGGCGGAAGTACGCGTTGTACCGTTCCGTAACGACAGTCCGGATACCCTTCTTGCGGTCTATAGTACTATACTCAGCAGCATTCAGTATGAACCCCGAGACGATGATATGAGCTGCGATCTCAAGTGTGAAAACGATGAAAAGCCCCAACATGGCCCAATTAATCCATGACGACGGATCCCATCTCTCCGGACGCTTATACTCATCTTTAAAGACGTTGTGCGCGGATTCAACGGTCAGCAGAACAGCTTGAAGCACTATCAGAAGAAGAATGACGGGTTCCATATAAGGATTGACAAGCAGGTCACACAGCTTCATTCGAATGGGATTGTCGGGCGAGAATATCCCGAGAGACCGGCCTTTTAAAGGGTTCTTCATTGGAGTTCTGGGTGGTGCCACAGGTTCCGTCGAAGTCCATACGGGCTCCCCCCTCTTCTCGAGCGGCGATTCTGGGTAGACTTGGGACGGATATGAGGTATCCTGTTCCATTTGGATCGATGAATGATCGAATGGCCTGCGGGTTTCCACACTTGGCGACCTGGACCTGGACCGCTCGCGTCTTTGCCGATGATCCCTCGTCTCCCCTTCACCACCGATATTCACGACACGCTGGGACATAGCCCTAACAAGGGATCCAGCTTTGTAGAAGGCATCAGAGGTACTCCCTCGTCGCGAACCTGGTCGTGAACCAGATCGATTGTCAGTGGGCGTGAGGGAGACCCCATAGCTACGGTGTTTAGTAGGTCCATAGCCTGTCTCTAAATCGTATCCTAGCTTCTTGTCCGAGCCCCGGCGCGACCTGGAGGGGCTATTTCCCATGTCCGAGACAGTCTGAAAGCTGTCCCTCGGTTGTGATTCTCCTTGCGGGGTCGCTAGTGCTCCCGAAATTGGCTGAGCGGAGGAAGTCAGGGGAGCCCTATCGGACTCATAGTAGTCTACGTGCGCAGTTTCATCGTAGTATGGTGTTGTAGTAGCATACGGTTGCGTAAAGGCGGACGTGGTCGGTGGCACATCAGCACCTGGAGGGTTAATGTCTGGGGGAAGCGCAAACTGAAGAGCAGCGACATCCAAAGGTGAGCTTGGGCTCATGCTAGCGGTGCCATGATGAGACTGCTGTTGCTGGTAGCCATCCCAATAGGTCGAGATGGCGGGTAAGCCCGCATTTGCTGCAGAGGTATTAAGACCAGCCGTCGGCGCTTGAAGCCCATCCCGCGGTTGATGCTGATTGTCATATTGTTCGTCATTTTGCGGTTCAAGGTCCCGAAGCGGTATCGACTGTGAGGAGCGTACCGACAGATCCCCTCGTCGGGAACGATGCGGCGAGTTTGGAGGACCGGACATGGCGGTCTTGACGTTGCCAGACGCCAGGGACGAATGTTGATATGTACTACGTAAATAGTTGCAGTATCTCTGCGGGTTTAGAGGCAGAAAAACCCGGGTTGCATAGCGCGCAAGCGCAAACTGCGATGTCGAAAATATTGCGAGCTCAAGGCATCACAGGAAGCTTGCCGCCATTAATCCTAACTGGTGCCTAGAGCTATATGTTTCTCGGAGCGTGGAGTACGTTGCGAACAAGCAAATGGCGGACGTAACTTGGCGGCGCGTCTGGAACGGAAGATTCGAATATCAGAAAACGAGCGGCTGGATAATCCGAAGATTGGAGGTCGACGAAGGTATCAAAGAGTCTGAAAGGTAGAGGGGCAGTGAGTATTCAACTGGTATTAAGCCAAACAAGCCCTGGCACAGAGGGCAGCTACGAATTAAAGGAAAACCAAACGATCGACGAAGTCAATTAGGAATTGTTGCTGAAGTTGTTGTACTTCTCTTGTCCCAAATCTGACCTGCGGAAAAGAACGAATATCTATTGTCGCTGACGAAGTTTGACTTCAGTAAGGCTGAGGTGCGTTGCAGACCAAAAGAAGCGATGGGAGGTTACTACGTACATTATGCAGCACCTGGAACTCACCTAGCGCCTAGTCTGGATGGAGAAGCCCGATGCCGACAAATTCATCCAGCTTGTACTAAATTCGCGGGCACATGTCGTAGGCTAACCAGATATGGCGGGAAAGCTAATCGCCAATATCCAGCTCCCAGGGCCATGTAGCACCAAGGCTTGAGATACGTAATCCATAACGCGGCGCTAACTACATATGTATGTATGCACATACATGTAGTCCTGAGGCTTGAAAGTACAACCCCTTGGTCAGGCCGGTATCAGAATCAATGATCGGCCTATTGACACCAAGTACCAGAATAGACCTTCGTACTTGGTACCTGCATAGTACTGTAGCAAAGCCGTATGGGCTGATGGGTCTAGACCATGCGATGGCACAGCCTCAACTGTGAAGCTGCAAGGGCATTCAATGTTGAGCTAGTAACTGATGCTAACAGCGAATATCACTAGCCTAAGTATCAGGCAAAATATTTCGCAGCCTATCAGATACCAGTAGGTCGCGCTAGTAGCTGTGTTATACAAATTCAGTATACGATACCAGGGTCGTCCTGATGGTGCTTCTGAACTAATATGCAAGTTGGTAACCTTTTAGCTTTTCATCAGCCGCCAATCTTCTTTCAAATCTTTCAAATAGATGAAATAACCATTATAGCGAATAATGCAAAAGAAGCTGCATTTTCTGCAGATGATAACGGATAATGGAAATGGTTGTAGTAGCCCAATATGGAAAAGTGTGATGGGGCAGTAGCGCAGCAACGTGGCTACGTGCGAAAAGGTATCCCTAACACCATAGTACACAGATGAAGATTATAACTCCTCTGAGGCTCAGCCCAAGTTAACCTAGTAGTATATCCCAAGACTAGATACGAATGAATATACTATAGAGAACAGTAATGCATAACATATCACCAGAACTAGTCGGCACAGGCGGGTCGGCCGGTACAGTGCAATCATAAATCCCTTGATAGAGGTGTCTAACTTTGTCACATCACTCAAGCACAATAGGGGTAAAAGCACATGTATGCAGCTGCTCGCCCACGTGACCTCAACATCTATCTTATAGGTTTCAGGAACGGCTGGATGTTTGACATGCCCTTACATAGTATCTAGCATTTAAAAGTGCCCACCCCATTTCCTTCCACAAAATCGTAAGGTAGTACGGCAGGCTAGTTATGCCTCAGCTGTCACAGCTAGCACCTTGACTACATACCTAGGCAGGTACATGTCATCGAATCAAGTTCAGTCCACTGCTAGATAGGTAGTCATGCGGCTCAGGAAGGTGTCCGAATGCCGGAGCTGGTAGACCTCTGTTTCTAAGAGTCTGGCAGTATAGAAGGAACTTGGAAATTAAAGATATGAAGCCATTAGGATGTAGGTAGGTGGGTGCAGCAGAGCTACCTATTGTAGCGGCTAGGTACGTAAGCCCCGTATGCGTGCCCCCGAGCTACCTGCTTAGGTAGGTATGTGCACATAATGCACGATATCCAAGAACTACGGGTATGGTTGGAACTATGCGTATGTATATGTACATACGCGGATAGATAGGTAGATACGAAGTACCTCCCGTCCACTCCCACAGTGTAAAAGGGGACCCTTGCCGGCTCGTGCGCAAGCACCATCTTAGGGACGGGAGGGACAGGCGCGCGTGCTATGAGTACGTAGCTACCGAAGTTACATACGGTACTTGGTAAAGTTTAAGTGGAATGAATGGGCAGTCGCGTAAATGCAGATACCCGAATCGCGCTCACCCAAAAATCAGAATTCCCCATCACAGTTCACCTCACGTCACATCCAAACCGACACCGAGATTGAGTCCCAAGAGAACGATTCCCGACTTTTGAATTCATTTGCCTTAGTCATGCTATCCAAATCGTAATTTCTGCAGCTTTCTCAACCGTCACAAACCCGTAACCCCCGCGCCAATCTCACCTGGCCCTGTGCGTTTGCCGACATTACACCATACCAGGCCCAAATTCAAGGCGTCGCGGCACACGCATGCGCTTGGATTTGCCTTTAGCCTAGGTAGTCCATCTGGAGATAACTACGGATTCCCATCCAGAAACCATGGTGTCCTCACGAAAGCGCGCGAGGCGCGAGGTCGAACTCGAAGAACATGCTGAATCCTCTCCGGCGCCTGGCGAGCTATCCCTCCTCCGACGCATTAGAAATACCTGGCAATTCGCCAACTTATACCAGTGGATCTACTTGTTCGGAAAGGTCGTCAAAATCGACGAGAATATTGACATAGATGTAAGCAAGGCTGCCACCCACTAATTTTTCACCTGCGCGATTCTGAACGCTGTCTCCTCGTATCATATCGTAAGCTTCCACGGCCAGCAAAAACTAACAAGCCGCTCCCCTAGGTCTTGGAAAATGAGTGCTTAAAACCGCAATCAACCGTCCTTGTCGATATCGGCCTTGCTCTGCTCAAATTCGTCTCGTCGCATCGTGGCCTCACGTACGTGTCCCTCCTACATATACGACTCACGTGCCTTGCCCTTACATTGGTTGACACATCTATAGCCCAGAATTATTTGACGAGTACACGCGCCGGCAGTATGTTGCAAAAGCGCCCGAGCGCAATCCTTTCGGAACCGAGGAGGTGCCCGTCAAATTCAACGGGCTTGATGTCTTTACCAAGGTTCGTACGAGACGGTTATTTTCAACCTTTTTGCGCGTTCGCGCTAACAAGTATTACTCAGCTCCGAGTCCTCCAACAGCTGACGCAATGGGTGATGTTACACCCTGAGCGCATCCGTGAGAAGATAGATGAGCAGAAGCCCACGGACCAGACCGAGTGGGTACGTATGCTATTCTATTTACTGTGCTCTCCCGATCAATTTGCACGTCGACTGATAACACGAAAAGAGAATAGAGCCGTCGGGCTGGGACAGCGAGGATCGGACCTATTACATATTAGATGATAATCGAGTTTACCGTTTAACCGAAGCGCCGCCCGTCACTCCTAAGTGGAAACCGAAGAAGAACACGAAGAAGGCGAAGGCTGCTGCAAGAGCTGCCAAGAGACGCCGGGTATCGAGATCTGCTGCCGAAGGTGCCGACAGTGTTGAGGAGGACCCAGGGGTTGATGCTGAGGAGGCGCCTGAGCCCGAAGATGACGGCCTCGGTGGCGCGAAATGGGAATGTATCGCCACAAACCTCGAGGAAGTTCGAAATTTCCTCAACACCATCCAAAAGAGCCGTGACGAGAACGAAAAGGTCCTCAAAAAGACCATTGAGGAACATCTTTTGCCTCTCTTAGAGAAGCAAGAAGAATCCCGCAAGCGCAAGGCGTTACAGAGGGAGAAGGAGCTACTTAATCTTCAGAAAATGGCTAACGCTAAAAGGTCGAGCCGTCTAGCCAGCAAGGCTGAGCAGCAGCGAGCAGAGGCGCAGGCCCGAGAGGAGGAGGAAAAGCGTCGCAAGGAAGAGATTACTGCTCGTAAGGAAGAGCAAAGACGGCTCAAGATGGAGAAGGAGCGTGACAACAGGCTGATGTCCCGAGAGGCGCGACTGAAGGAACGCGAAACGCGACGGCTACGGCATGAAGAAGAACTTGCCCAACTCTCTGAGGATAGTAAAAACGCGGGCACCGCCAACGGTCGCCTGTCTGAAAGGCGCTTGAAGGCGGAAATCGAAAAGAACAAGCAAGCGCTCAAGGAACTCGACGAAGAGGAGGATGACTGGATCTTCGATTGCATCTGCGGTGCGTACGGGCAGGGGGATGACGGAACACATAGCGTGGCATGCGAACGATGCAACGTTTGGCAGCACAGTAAATGCCTCGGTGTTAGCGAAGAAGAGGCAGACCGCGACGACTTCCACTTCATCTGCAAGACTTGCAAACGGAAGCATTCGGCGGAGACGACAGACTCAGAGCCAGGGTCTACTGTCCAATCCCAGGTCAACCGACACGATGAGCCGCCGTTACCTCAAGCGCAGTCCGATACCACTGCCGGTGAAGAGCAGCCCTCAGCGCCATCACGGTCTCTTATAACTGTTGACATCCCTTCTAAGCTCTCCTGGAAACCGGACCTATCCCCACAGGCCATCGACAGTTCCCAGTCTCACCCAGCCATCCCGTTACCAACCTCATCGAATATTCCCACAAAAAGTGCAGGGCAACCGAACGTTCCACTACCCCATTCCCCACATTCCAACGCCAATGGAGAGGCACCTCATCCTTTCTCCTCGCCTCACCCCACCCTCTCACCTCCTAACCAATCTCCCAGCAAATCGCGAGCATACTCGTCTCTCAAGGGCTCATCATCTCCTAGTCCTGCATACCAATCAATCGGAAAACCCAGCCTACCGCAGAAGGGCGTCTTTCACATCTCGTCTAGCACCAATGGAGTTTCTCAAGGTAGCCCTTCAAGCACCCGTCCTCCCCGTGCCAATGCCCAAGTGGCCCCTACTGTTGCGAGATTTGACTCGCCGCTAAAGCAACCCTTTGAGGCCGCGAATAGCAAGCTGCCAGTCCTCTCGCCGCCAGCCGTATCGTTCTCGGTTGGCAGGCCGGCTACTAGTAGCACCGGCAATCAATCAACCGCGGTCTCCACCCCTCAGCTCAGACATGCTCAGGCAGGACCAGAGGCGGCCTTGACGCCTACGCTGGTGCCAACTCAAAACGGTATTCCGCACGGCATCTCGCCGCTGAAGCGGTCTCCGCCGCCAGCTCAGCCTCAAAACAATGGAATCAATTCGTCGCCAGCTCCTGCTATTCTTCCTCCCGTAGCCGCCTTGTCTCCGTCTCCGTCTCATCAGGACTTGACGCCACCAGTCAAGCCCGCTGAAGCTATGAGGCCGAGCTCGCAGCATTCAAGTGGTGTTGCTGGGGATATGCGATTGGACGGGCGATTCGGATGACGGTATCACATGGGCCTTGGCTATGATAGCTCAGGCTGCATACCATCGTGCAAGGCATCATTACGCATTGTGACCAACAAGAGACAGGTCACATCTTCGGTGGACTTTCGGCGGAACTATTGGCTCCTGGGCTATAATCGCGTCAGCTCGATAGGCGTATAACATAGTCCCTTTCCGAACATGCCAGTAGCCTCCTGGGTTGGCATACCAACTTCAAACAGTGCCGGTTCATGTTAGAAGGGATTTAAGGTAGTGAGATAACGGGCTAAGTGTCCATTGCCCTAGGAAGCGAAAGCGCTGATTAGATTAATAAAGGCTTTAGACAATTGCATGCTAAAATGATGCAAGTGGCGCGTTACTGTTCCGAACTATAGAATATATGGGGAGAGCCCTACTACGTACGCGTTTTTGAATAGAGGTTCAAATTTTTATGGATAGTGATCAACTACAGTAGCCGTGACTACCAGGGCGACAGGGAGTTCTTTTAAACATATGGGATCCCGGAATATCCATCGTTTATGGCAGTATGAACATTCCAGTGTCGAAACAGGTAGGGTTCGCGGCCCCCAGCATGTAAGCGATCCCGCCCTCTGCCAGCACAGTCGCCCGAATCGAGTAGACCGACTTACCTGGACAGATTACAATCCACATATATTTCCATTCAGGGAACACCGCACACCGGCCGCCACGTTGCCCTTGCCTACCAACTATCGCAATAGACAGGCAGGCTCTAGCTAGCTAACATCGTTACAATAACAACCTGCTGCAGGTCTTGCTGTGCCACGAGGAGGAGCCTCGCGGGCCACATCCCGCACGTGCCTAACTAGTCGGAGCTGGGAGCTTCTAGTACGGCCTAGCCAAGACAGCAAGATAAGATTCGGATACTAGGTAAATCGGGACGAGGTTCTGTCGTTTTGGAAAGAAACGGAAGAATCCGAGCTATCATACGCTCGCTCCATTGGTCCACTCGCGTGCATGAGAGGGACAGGGGCCCAGGGCCAGGCAGGCCGTAGTGAACCACCGTCCCGACCGCTTCATGCGAATTGTTGGCTATAGCGCCGAGACAGGTACTCGCCCGGTCGTTGTGGGTGGAGACGTCTTGATGCGCTGGGAAAGTCCCCCCAGCGAGAGAGAAGTTGATTGCCGCGATGTGCTATGCGCACGCGCCAGCATGTACATGAGCAGATGCCTAGGTAAGCTGCTGAAGTCTGCGATGCTCTTCCGAGGACGCTAGGTAATTAGCTACAGCGGAAGACCAAATTGAGTGGCATGAGAAGCAATCAACCACATCATCCCCAATGCTAACAAGACTGCCCAACTGCTGCGGCTGCAAGCTATGAACATGACCGGTGGTCCTGGAAATTGCGGCGCCCGCTTAATGAACACATCGGGGGACGCGAGACAGCGAATCACTGCTGTGTGGACATGAGGCGGGTACTGGTCGATTCTTTGGTTACCGAAAATCGTACCAGATATTCAAATCCCTTTATGAAAGCGATAGGGTAGATCGTAAAAGAAAATGCCCCGAGAAGGCCGAGCACGATGCCCTCAAAGACTGGTATCCATTCCAAAGAGCTAAAAAAGAGATTCTAAGTCATAATATAACTTCCCTTTGAGGACAGGTTGCCCATATATATATACTTAGGGCAGCGGGCATTTCTACACCGGTCACTCCATCGCCATCGGAAGAACGAAGTGGCTTTTCGTAGCATAGCGGACCAAGTTAGCGAGTTCTCCATGTTTGGCATTCATTCTTCAGTATTCCTATAATCGCTGCTCTAAAATTTGATTATGATTCAGGTTGAAGCTTCCCTTTTCTGTAAGCAGCAGAGGTATGTGGAATTGTGCCTTCCCATAACCCTATTAGGCTTTTACTCTCTCTGGTACAACAGACGTTCAAACAGTCACGCGCTAATGCAACTATCCGTCGCATTGGCAGGGATGCGGCTGCAAACAAGAAATAGCCAAGACCCGCAGAAAATAACGTTACTGTAAATTACTTAGCGCCTCACTGAATTCTCGACACCGCGTATTTACTAGTCCGGAAAGTGGCCGGTAGTTGTGAAGAAATCCATGGACTGCCTGTCACCCATCACCCAACCGCCGGGGGCGAGGCCAAGCTCTAGCCAGAGAGATCGGTCATATTTTGGGAAATAAACATGGGATACCTGGTCCGACTTGAGCCAGCAGCTCATTCTGTACATCCCGGAGTACCTAGGTGCCTACCACTCTTCTTACTCACTCAACTAAAGCGGTCAGCTTCTGCCATCCAACAATGCTCGAGGCACAGCATGGCTTTACTGCAGCTGAAGTAATCTGAGGCTCATGTTATTCAGCAGAGGTCAGAGGAATGCTTGTGGCGTGGTACCTGTGCTACCCAGGGGACTGCACGTTTTCGGCTTTCAGGAACCAGCATTCCAACGACCGCGGCTTGGTACTAACAGCTACTACACAGCAGCAGAAGCTCACCCGGGCCAACTTGGTACGCCCCATCGTCATGTAATTTGGGGGGAAGCGCTGGTTGGCTCCCCCAGGGTCTGCGTGGGCCTTTTGGGGTACATACGTCCATCGGGCTGATGCGCGAACTCTTCGCCAGCGTACCGAACTTTTGGTCCCCAATGCTGCATATTCCGCTAACCACTCGGCATGAAATCCTTATTTCAGTGGGGCGTGTTTGCAAGGCTCATGTATGGATGTCTCGCCCATGGCGGCCAATAGTCAGCTTCTAGGCCAGAGACATCACAGACGCCCAATGTTCCTGCAACGAGAGCTGTCATGCTTGCATGTCATGCTTTAGAAGCAGAGATTCATATAGTGCTGCCCGTTAATGGAACCCTACCTACTTACCGGCGCAGCTTGGGTAGCCTACTATGTATGCCGCCGGAATGCTCCGTGCTCGGTAAGGAGGGCCAGGATCCCGAACACGGATAGAGAACAATTCCGTAAGTAACTTATGGTACGTATCTATAGACACTACGCAGTGTGGCACGGCCAATTTGTGGTCCTGGGTGGTTGCGTTTCTTGCCTTCCTCCCAGATCTGATTTCCGGAAGCGGTAATGCACCCATTTGCGGCCACCAAAGAAGTGCCGCAAAAGTGAGAAAGTAAAAAGAAATCGTACAAATAACTGCGGGTCCAGGAATTCTCTTTCAATGATGTTGGAAGAAGATTCTTTTTTTGTTGTATCATTGTTGTTGTCGATGTTGGAGCAGAACAAAGGACGCAACCAGGCAGTACTCCGCCGTCCATCACCCATCCCACCTCCCAGTAACAAGTACACGAGATTCAAAGTACACGCACATGCACACACACAGAGAGAGCACCGGCGAAGTAACACCATATGGATATCCAACTTTTCACACTCTCCATAACCAATTGCTCGTTCCTTCACTTCAACGACCAATATCGCTGTTAATCGGTGTTGGTCATCATCCTGTAGCCCTCCATCACCGGCAGCAAGAACGCTAGATATTATTTCTGCCTCAGCTGATATATCTTAGATAAAGAGTAGAGGACAAAGAATACGAAGGAAAGTCCGGGCAGCCTGTAGGCCAGGGAGGCTGCATCAACCGTTCACCACCAGTAGCAATTGCTGGCCAACAGGGGGGGTGTGCTCATCAACTCCAAATACCCGCATCCAATCCATAACACACAGTTGAGTCAGGAGCAGGGGATATCCTGACTCCTATACTCTGTACCTACGTACGCTCATACACCGTTGCTGGTCCTGGAGTCCCGGAGTCCCAGTTGCTTCCCTGGCATAGAGGGAGAGCACTGTACAAGGTGCAAAGCGCTGTTGGCCTAGCGAAGCTGGAATTGCAGTTGCAGTTGCACTGCTGTCCATCCGTCCACCAGTGCCTTATCGTGATAGGTTCGTGCCAGGCTTTCTTCTATCCCACCCGACCCTACACGGCACGCCCCCTCCCCTTTGGCCAATCTTGCATCTAGCTGTTCGCTTTTTTGTCCTATCCTGTTGGAGACAGACCCTCAAGTCTCTAACAAACCTGTCCCGATGCCGATGGCCCCCGATAGTGTGTTTTCCACCGTCACTGTGCTGCTGCTGCCAGCTTGCAAGGCAGGCGTCCAGGCCAGCACAGCACAGCACAGGACATCACAGCAAGGCAAAGCACAGCTTAGCAGCGTACAGATAGTGAAGGGGGGGCCTAGATTCACGCGAGACGAGTAGATTGCCAAGATCCGCTTACTGACCAGCCTTCAGATGAAGCAGTGCTTACCGGCGCCACAGCGAAATACCTTATTAGCCGTTGCACTGCCATCGAGTCGTTTTTCCAGAAGCCGTATCCGTTAGGGCTGAGCAAATCTTGTCTGGGATTCTTCGACACTCTCTCGCTGGTCTCGCTGAAAATTACACCGCGAAGGGGAAGGGCAGGCGAGCAAGTGAGATCTGGAGTTAGACAGGGTCTGGTGGGAAGATTCAGAAACAAGACGCTTGTGTGCCCGCGTCACCGCCGCTGCGGAAGCCGGAACCGCTGCCCAAGGCCACTTTCATCCTATCCTCAAAACTAGAAGCCCGTCTCCGGCTCGATTCCGAAGAATCATAGCGACCGGTATCCGGAACTTCAGTCAGTGTACCAATTTATTGCAGGCCCCCCTGAATCATTTCAGAAAAGCGAAATATCATCAACGTCTGTGGAGCGCTAAGTTAAGTTGGCGTGCTTACTGTCCGTCTTTTCTTCCCCCGCTGTCGCTGGAGCAAAGGATCGCTTTCCCCAAAGAGATACTACAGTACTTTGTCTACTCTGCCTTTCATCCTAGTTTAGCACCAACAAGGATCGATCCCTGGTCATTCTCTTTGCATTTATGCCGCTCTCACTCCCTCGTACTCCCCCTGTGAAAAGGGAGGAGAGGTCTGGAGAGATGGAGGGGAGGGAAAACCAGTTATCGCCAGCGCCATCCAACCACGACATACCTGATGGTTTCCAACAACTGATCGATCATAACAATGAGACATCGTCATCCTACCCACACCCCCAAGAACCACAGGCGCCACTACCAATCATCAATATGTATGGCCAGATTAACTCAAATCCCCAGTCGGGGTACTCAAGTCCTACGCCACAATACCAACAGCCCGAAATGCACCAATCGCCGTACCCATACCCTCCTGAGACTTACCAACCCGGCTACGCTGTAGATAACAGCCCCTATCCTCCTCCACCAGAGACGCTAGTAGCGGTAAGTTCTCAGATGATACACACCGTGACTTAGCGATTATGAACGAGGAGTCATAAACTAACCGTGGCACACTGAAGACACCCCATGCCCGCTACAGCACACCCGCCACATCACCACCTACTCCTCTACAGTCCGAGGGGATGAGGACCCGAAGCGGGAAGGCAATACGGACATCGCAGGCGTCCAGCACGTCGCGCCAGTACCGCGCCAATCCGTACACGAAGCCGTCGCCGAAGCCGAAAGCCAAGGGCGGTGCCAAGAAGAAGAAGCAGGCCAAGGAGGATGACGCCGAGTTCATCCTGGACGCGCCGCTCAGCGTACTGTGCGAGGAGATGGCGAACGTCAAGGAGATCAACATCGACGTGTACGCGAAGCGCACCGTCGAGGTGCGGCGGAACGAGGTGCTGCGGTCCAAGAACGGCAAGACGAAGCGGCCGTCCAACGCCTTTATGTTGTACCGCAAGGCGTACCAGAACCGAGCCAAGGAGCTCAAGAAGCACGACAACCACCAGGTCGTGTCCAAGGTGTGCGGCTCGAGCTGGAAGCGCGAGCAGCCCGCTGTCAAGGCCTACTTCAACGAGCTCGCCCGCATCGAGAGCGAGCTGCACCGCGAGGCCTTCCCCGACTACAAGTTCACGCCGGCCAAGGCTAAGAACAAGAAGGGCAAGGAGGACCCCGTCGGCCGCATCTCCGACGCAGACGACTCCGAGCTCGAACTCGCCGACTACGACTACGTCGCCGGCCAGCCGCCGTCGCGGACCGCCTCGCGCGGGCTCCCGCGATACGACTCGCATCCGGACGCCGAATACGTGCCGCCCGGAGCTGCCGGTGGCAGGTATCCGGACCCGTACGCTCGCCGCTCGCCGCACCAGGCGCACGCGCAGCAGCAGCGCATCCACTTCGAGGGTCAGCCGCCGCCGCAACATATCTCGTCATACGAGTACAGCAACCCGGGGCGGCCGAAGCCGCAGCCGTACGGCAGCCTCACGGCGCAGAGCCAGTACGTGCAGAGGACGGCCCAGCCGATGTACCCGCACCAGCACCCTCACCAGCAGCACCCGCACTACTCACCCAACGTGGCAAGGATGCCTTACGCGCACGTCGAGAACGTCTACATGCACCGGACGGACTCGCCTGTGGGCACCACCTACGCCAGCGGCTCGCCCATCATGCGGCCGCAGCACGCGGACCGGTACGGCGGGATGATGAGCACCATGTACGGGGCACCACCGCACCACCACTACCAGCAGCACCCGCACCCGCACCACCAGCACGGATTAGCGCCGCCGCAGCAGCAGCAGAACATCGACCCGTCGCTGATGCCGCCGCCGCTGCCGCACCAGCAGGAAGAGCACGTCGGCAGCAGTGACCCGTTCGATGAGCCGCTGGGCATCTACGGCGACGGCGGCGGCGGCGGCGGCGGCTACCCATACGACGGCCTCGGAGTGCATGGCGGGCAGTTCCACGCGTACCCCCCGGACCCGCACCAGCCGCTGTCCTCGCTCGACTACCCCGGGGGCGGCCCGGATCCCGTGTACCAGCCCACGCCGGCCGAGGCCGACACGCCGTACTCGTCGTACCAGCAGCAGCTCGCGGGCGAGGACGAGGGCGCCGGGGCGCTGGAGCCGCACGCGGGGGACGGGTCGGACCTTTGGAAGATCGCGCCGACGAGCCTCGAGGACTCCTTCGACTTCGACCTGCTAGACCACAAGAGTCCGAGGCACACGGAGGACGGAGGAGATACTGCTGCGGGGGGAGGATCGACCACCGCGAACGACGGATCGGGTACGTGAGGGGAACGGCGCTGGTTTAGTGGGTTGGTTGGTTGGTTGGTCGGTCGGATAATACCCTATGGCTGGAGGCGGGCGTTGCGGATAGATGGATGGGTGGGTGCACGGATGGCATAACGGGGGAGCACCGGACATACATACCGTGGTCCATCCGATACGGCCCTGGTTTTCCCGCTCAGCATTTTTCTGTATCACGGCATGGGGAGCGGTTGCGGAAAGGAGGGAGATGGGGCGCGCTCGGCCGAAGCAAGTGGCTCGAACGTAATTGGGCACGGCAGCGCACCAACACTGGGAAAATTCTCAAGGGGAACGGGACCCGACCCGTGCCATCTTACTTGCCTCTTGAACATATTTCTTTTTCTCGCTTTGCGCCCGGCAGGGCGACGGACCACCTTTTCGCACGGTCCCCGGTCCAGGATGTAAGGTTATACCACGGGACTCTGGGAAGGGATGCGTTTTGGATGGGCTTAGGGGGCCGTGTTAACATGAGATAGGTGCATCTTCTGTATTTAGTCGAGCCCTGATATGGGTTTTGAAGAAATGGATATGCGTCCAAAAATGACCAGCTGCTGTGATGATTCGACTCCCCACAGTACGACAGTTGTGATTCAGAGTAGTCGTCCCATGACATCTATAGTGGTCCCCTAAAGGGAAGAGCATGTCGAATTTACGAACCTGGCGGAGCCGTGTCATTAATTTGGATCTTCTAGGGAAGAGCTCCTTTGTCTCCCTTGTCCCGTTGTTCTCATATAATTCAGCTTGTATTACCATGCAGCCTGGAGAGCGACAAACACGGCAATAAAGTCTTTGTTCTATCGGATGACAGTCGCCACGCTTAAAGTCATTACGTGTCGTTGTGTCTGTCTTCATGAGTCGGGATTGCCTAGGTCGATTATCCAATTTCGACCGGCCCTGAGTATAGAGAGCCCCTTCCTCTTGATCATGTAACACCTATATCACGAATAACAAATTAGTAATTCAACTGCTGATCGGGGGGGATCTAGTGGTACATTGAGTGGTCGATGGTCAATCGTGCCTAACCCTCTGGATATAACATGAATACGCGACGGCACTGTAGGAGATCACACAGAAGATCTAACAGAAAGCCTGCTAGTGGCAAAAGCAAACCGGCCCGCCGTAACTGGTAGCAGTACCACGTCGTATCAAAGAACAGCCTCTTTCTCTGAACGCAATCAAGGCCACGCCTCCTGCTTGGTACATAAGGGCGATTTGTGACCTCGTGCCTTGCACAGATAAATGTAACAAGCACACCCGTATAGATCCGCCAGTGCCCAAGTCATCCACGAATCATTATGCTACCGCACTGTGACCGTTCTTTCACTGGCACAGAGGACGTAGCTCGACATTTGGTATGAGATCTGCCCTCCGGCCATGCGCTGTCCGTTCACCATGGCCTTGAGTGCAGCCCATGGTTAAGTCCGGGTGAGGTCTCCACTTACTCCGGACTTGAAGTCCTCGCAACTTGTCCGGGCCCGGTGGCTTGGCAAAGCAGACCGAGCTGAATAAATGGTCCAAGATCGCCTAAGTATAGACATATATCTACGATCGTGCCCTTTATAACCTCTAGCTCTGAATACCATCCCTCAATAACAACACCCCTCCGGAAAGGATGCCATCCATCTGTCTGTCACTGATATCCCTGCACGCACGCTCGGCTGCGTGCTGATCTGGAGCAATTACTGGTAGATAACCGGACCCATCGGCATCTGCCTGATGCCGGGAAACAACACGTCTCCTATCGCTTCGCCGGCACTATCGCCTGGGTCACCATGGCCTTGGCGCACTTGTTGGCTTGAGAGGGCGGGCCTTGTGCGCCTGCAAATCCCGCTGTCAAGCACGATTCATGACATCTCAACCAGCTGTCTACCGAAAGGAGACTAGGTATATTGTAGACAAGTTTCGGTAGCTTGCCGCCAGCTCCGTCGATAAAAGTGACTGACGATAAGGGATGCGCAGACCCCAGCGTCGTCAGGTTCTTTTTCCGTAACACAATGGACGACGCAAGAAAGTTGGGATCTAGCGAGCGCTGGATTCAGAGGGGAACAGTTCCACAGAATACGCCGCCGGTTGAGAGTAATATTAGGGGCGTCAGCGTAACTCTTCACAGCACGCAGTCTTGATAGGCTGGTGCACGTTTTCTTTTGTATATAAACAGGGTTTAGGTGCTTGATCATCTAAAACCTGGCATTTCGAAACCGTTTCAATTTTAGAATCTTCGAAGCGGCAACACTGCAAACGAATGCCTGAATTCATCGCCCCCAGTGAGATCCCTACCTAACCACCTTCCTCCCTGGCCAACAACATCGTTGATCCCACAGTTCCAGCGGAATCTCTCTGGCAACTGCCTCAGCCTCACGTACGAAAATTTAGCACGGCCTCCCACTTCCGCAACAGTCCATGACCGCCTCCCTAAACCGGAGAATCAGAGAAGACCGCCTTCAGGGATTAGCGCCGCCACCTGGAGGCAGTAGTCCGGGTCCTCGCTGTCCATGCCGCCGCAGCCGTCGGAGCAGAACTCGCGGTACGCGATGTCCCCGTCGCCAAAGCAGTCGAACTTGGAGTTCTGGACGTGGGGCCCTCGTCGCAGCGTGCGCTAATAGGGATCGACTGTTCCATGCGATCCTCCTGACCTTCGTTGGTACGTTCGGGGAAGGAATCGCCTCGCGAGGCTGAGTCCCTTTTGCTTTGAGGTTGAGGATCGACCGCCCAAAACTGCGCTTGACCGCGGCCGGGCAGCGTGGGGCGAAGATCGCATCCTTGGAAACGAATAGGGATGATATATACGCGGCTGCTTTTAGTCATAGAATTTACCTGGCCCCATAGAATGCTCTACTCGACCGGCGATCACTTTCAGCTCCCAAATCAGCCGTAAGCACTTTTAGATAGATCGTCTGGCGGTCCGTGGCTCGAAGGAAGCATGTATACGCTGATCTCGGAGACGTACTGTGCGTGTAACGCTTAATACGGATGATATAATCATCCGGGCTCAAAAGCATCGTTATGATTCTAAAGGGAAGCTGGTCGCATAATGCGAACCGCAGGAGAAGGTTTGTTATTATCCCGAACTCAAAAGAGAAAGGAGATTTGGCACCTTCGCTTCGTAGTGGGATAAACAGAAGATGTGGTGTAAGAGGTATGGCTTACCTGCCGTTCCTCGTCGTAATCACTATACACCAGAATAAACCTCGTGAGAACATGAGTAAGGTGACACGTGAAAACGGAGCGAGGCTGCAGCGTAGAGACCTTTCGGCCCAGAGAAGAGGGTTCTTCAGCCGAGGTAAACTCATAGCAGTTCCTCCCTTTGGTGAACTAATGGGGTCTTACGAGCAGGCCAACTCCCCTGGGCATCTGACAAGAGACTCTTCGATCCTCGTCCGGCATTTTCGTCTTCGCAGCGGTGAATACCCTTAAAGTCTGAGTAGTATGGCTAAAGTCGCAAGCGTGAACATGCCAGCCGCCTCGTGGATTTTCTAAGACGTCTCAGGTAGCAGGAAGTCTGACCGGCTCCTTGGGCGTAGGGCTGGTGACGATTCAATCCACTTAGTCGACCGCTGGAGAATAGTCATCCACTGTCGCGGAGGGTGACCCGTTGTACCCCTATAATAACTATCATGATAGTTTATGTTCAATAAATAAACAACGATGGCAGGTCAGCAGGATCAAGGATACGGGAGGGCCTCACTTGCGCTGGATCTCACGTCGAGATCTCGGAGCAACTACGCATCCGCCGCTTAGGTCCCGTTCCATCACCCGGGCCATGATGTAGGCGAACAGTTCGAACGCAGGTAAAGCTTGGCTGTGTACGAGCTTTGGCACGTGTGCCGTCGCGGGTAGTAAGAGCCCGCCCAACATCTGACGTCCTGCGAGAATCATCAGCGTCAGTGTCTAGACAGACATCAAGGACCCTAGTATAAGCAGCGTTAGCCACGAAACCTAAGCCCTGCCACACCAGATGCTCGAGGCGTGCGAGAGGCAAAACCGCAAATACTCTTGTGTGCACAACCAAGTAAAAGAGGAGCAAAGGATCGGGCTAAGAACACGTCCCATTACAATCCTATAGCTCGTCCTTGACCCCCTTTCTCTCCCTCTCCCGGGCTTCGCCGTCGCTAGCGACCTCTTTCTTCTCCTCCTGCTCCTCCATCATCCTCTTCTTCGGATTCGGGGGCTCATCCTCTCCGCGGTTCCTCAACACGGTCTCGCCCTTGGTGTCCGAGCCGGGACTGTCGTCCTCCTTCGTAAAGTTTTCCCGCGCGCCGGCCCGCGGTTCCGCGGGCGTGTCGTCCTCCCGGGACTCGTCGACCATTCTGGCCACCTGCTCTACCATCGATTCCTGATCATCAGGTTGTCGCGACTGCGTGGGTTCTTCTTGGCCGACTTGGATAGTCGGGGCTCCTTCGTTGTTCATGCGAGCCTGCTGCAGAACCGATTGCGTCCCCGCCAGGGGGTCTGAAACAGAAGAATCCACCTGTGAACTACCGCGCGGCGCGACGGCCTTGGAGAGGCCGACGGCGCCCCGGAAGAGGAGCTTCAGCGGCAGCCAGACCAGCCACCACATGGGGCCGTACATCCAGCGCCTGAATATCAACCACGCGATGGTGCAGAGCAGGAGGTAGAAGGACGTCTCCAGGTACCAGGTGTCGGTCTTCTGGCTCTTGAAGAGCGTGCCGAGGAGGTCGCGCGAGGTGGACAGCAGGGTGTCGAGGTTGGAGTATGACTCGGACAGCTCAGCCAGCGCCTTGGTCGACTCCTTGAGCGTCCGGTGGGCGAACTCGCTTCGGGAGAGCTCCGACGCCATCAGGTCGTGCGTCTGGCGCAGGGACAGCGTCACGTCGTGGCTGGCGCCGACTATGCGGTCCTCCTTGGACATCTCGGCGCTCCTGAGCTGTTTCCGTCGCAATGGCGGCGCCTGGGCGGCCGCCGGGGAGGACGCGCCGGATCGCGGGCTCGCGAAGGAGGCGTAGAGAAGCTCGCGCTCCTGTCGTTGGGCGGCCTCCAGGTTGCGCTTCGCAGCTATCTGGGCTTTCCGGAAGTAGCTTCGACAACTAAATACGGCAGTGGTCAGATGGGTGCAAAATCCAAGTCTAAGTAAGCTAGGCGAAGGGAAAGACGAGCAAAAAGCAATGCGCGCTGCTTGCTTGCTTGCTTACCTCTGCAGCTCCTGGGCGAGTCTGGTCGCGCCATCCTTCAATCGCTCCCTGTCGTGTTGCAGCCCGCTCCCCGGCTTTCCCGGGCGGATATCTGTAATCTCCTCCTGCAGAAGCTCCAGGTCCTCCTCCTGTTCCCTCAGTATCTGGTTGATTTCGGTGCTCAACTCCGAGGCCACGTTGTCATCTTCGCCAGCGGCCAGGGGCACGGATCCGGGTTGGAAGTTGAAATTAGCGAGACGGTCGATTAACTCTCGGAGCTGGTTCGTCGCATCTTGCAGAGCTGTGAGGCGGTCCTGCAAGTCCTTGAAGCGCTTATCCAACGTTTCTAGAGACATTTCCTACTTTGTGATGTATTCATGACAGCCGTACGTGGATGGATGTGGATGGATGGATGGTACGTGTAATCGAGTGCAAATGTTGGAATGCACGCTAAGATAAAGGAAGTCATCATCATACATACATACATACATACATATCTGCATACATATAGGTACTGCACGAAGTACCCTAGATAAGAGTGACGTACTCACAGGTGAACAGTAGATACCTAAGTACCTAGTAGCAAGCACCAGCCACACGCGCCCCGAAATCTCGGGGTGGGGGGGGGTGTTTCGCAAAACTTGAGCCGCTCGCTCGACGGTCCGGAAAACAGCTTGAAAAAGAGACCCTCAGTCGGACGGCCATGTAAGTAAGTTTGTCAGGTAGCAAGCAGAAAGCAAAATTACCTACAGATTTCTTTTCTTTTCCCCTCTCGCGCCGGAAATTCCAATCGGCGAGTTATTAAAGAAAACGAGAATTACGGCTCTAAACAAACCCAATCCATCGCCATGATCACGCGGTTCATCACCGAAGTGAACACCAAGTTCAACCCCTTCTCCACCCGCTCCCGCGCCACGAGGCTCTTCCTGTCCTCCCTGCCGCCCAACGCCCGGGCCAATGGCATGCAGATAAACACGAAGCTGTTACCTCGCACCTCTACCGAGCCCGCCTCTCTGCACGTCAAGTTCAGTGCGTAAATCCGGAAACAGCCCAACCCCCACCGGCGACGTGGACCCAATCAAACTAACGCAATGCTCTACTACTACAGAGGACGGAAAGGAGATGAACTTGGACGGCGAGAAGTTGGGCATCAAGGGCATAGTTGAAGAGGTCGACAGACATTCTCGAGCCCTACAGAAGCAGGCCGACCTGACCGAATGAGTTTTATCTACTTGGACTAGCCTGTCCTTGATGCATCCGGCCGGCGTTGGAGTTCTGGAAGTCGTGCTTGGGAATTGCACATCTATCACCACAGCATATACAGATTCGCCGATACAAAGGTAACGCATTCAAACGGGGTGTGGAGCAGGAGGCAATTATGCCCATATTTATCCAACAAAGTCAGATCAGTACAGTATCTGCATGGCGGCGTCCATACGTGCCAAATATTGTATTAATTGACCACGATATGAACGTTATCGAGTACCCCAATTTTCCACACAAATATGTCCAGGAACGCTTTTGTCTACCGCTACCAGAACTAAGCTTTTCAAGCAGCAGCACCGCTGATGAAGAACCACTTGTCGATCGAGTTGTCAATCTTCTCGGGGGCCAGATCCTCGTTGGGCGGTAGAGGAGGGAGTTGCTCGGGGCTGACACGGCTCGGCGAGTGGGAGACGGTTAAGTTGGTACTAAATGCCAAGTTAGTCTTCGTGTTCGCCTCTGCCATCCACGTTGGTGAGAAACTCACGTTGAGATGTTACCAGGCTGAGTCTTGCCGGTAATCAGCTTCTCCCACGCCTCAGCGCACTCGCGGATGACGTCCATGGCGTACCTAGAGAGATTGTCAGCATCGGAACCCTCTTCAGATTAGTAACCAGGAAGGACTCACTTCTTGTTCTTGCACTCGCCAGTGAACGCAAACTGGTTCTCGGGCTTTCCATCGGGGATCTTGTAGATACGGAACCACTCGTTGGTAGCACGGAGAAGACCAGGCAGGTGACGCTCAACATCCTCAACGTCGTTGAGCTTAGGAGCAAGAGGGTCGTTCACATCGACGACGATGACTTTCCAGTCGGTCTCCTCCTCATCGAGCAGTGCCATGACGCCGAGGACCTTGACCTGCTTGACCTGGCCAGTGTAGCCGACGAGCTCACCGATCTCGCAAACGTCGAGCGGGTCGTTGTCACCCTTAGCCTTGGTCTCAGGATGAATGGCGTTGGGATCCTCCCAAGTCTACACGCAAGTGTCAGGGACAGCACGAGTCGTGGGAGACAAGCCGTTCCCGAGTCACATACCTGGGGGAATGCTCCGTAGTTCCAGAGGTAACCCTTATGGGGGAAGCAGTTGCGCACATATCGGAGCTTGCCCTTCTTGATGTCTTGCTTGATGGGGTTGAGAAGCTCGTCCTTAGAGATCTGTACGGTTTGGATATGAATCGTCAGCGAGAGGGGTCCCCCAAATACAGGCAGCGACGCAATGAGAATCAGGAAGATAACGGCCGGGCGGAAGCAAGACTGACCTCGAGCTTGGCGTTGGTCCATCGAGGAATCTCAACGATCATGTTGAGAACGGTTTGCTCCTGGTTGGCATAGAGCGGGATGTCATGGAAAGGAGAGACGGGGACGCCGTCCTTCTCGATGTAGACACGATGCTCCAAGGTGTTGGGAGCACCGACCTTGCGCACGCTGTACTGTGAAGCCATTGTGGACGATGTAGAATCTGGTTTGTGTATGTTCCGATCAAAGCAGACTGAGGCGGAGGTAGAGAAATGTCTGGCTAATTGGGCAGAACGCTGGACTGCAATGGTGTCTGCCGGGAGATGAGATATGGAACTATTGCCAGACAGCTGTGCAAAAGGTGGAAGGGGACGAGATTTGGATTTGGACAAAGATGCAGTAGCAGTAACGGTAGTGGTAGTAGTGCCGATGGTTGTGGTTGTAGTGGGGTTCGGAGGTGGAAGTGGAGGGGGAGGGGTTGTTATTGCACCGCCCGAGTGGCCCGCCAGCTTGATGATGTGATTGGGTTGAAATCTCGTTTGCTGCTGGTCTGCCGGTACAGGTCCCGTTACTGCTACCGAGGGTGGTCGTAGCGTCTGACGGTTCTGATATCGATACCTTGCGGGCTCAGGCCAATGATGTATATGAGCTCGAGGCGCCGATGTCGCTTTTGGCTGTGCTTCTGATGCCTTTCCGGTCAAGGAAGAAACAGGGCGTGGTAGATTTAAGTACCTGGCTTGTTGTATCACTTGTCGGGTTAGCATTGGGGCGAGGTATGGTCAAACGAAGGGGTCCCGTGGACTACATATGTTCTAAGATATAAATCAATCGAGAAGTATCGACAGGCCTTATCGTACAAGCTAACCGACAACCAACTTATAAGCCAGTGCAGCGAGCGGCGTCGCGTATTAGCCGGAGTAAGTCCAAATGGGTGTTGATCTCTTCTGTGCAAGCACGCGATATGCCTTTTTTTCTCCTTTTTTTTGCCGGCAGAAACAAAGCTTACGTTAATGGTGCGTACCCTGTCGTCCAGCCAAGTGGAGCAACTTGCCCACCCAACCTAGGGCAGTTTGTGGCTTGACCTACCCTACGACTTTTCCCGTTCATGTTCTCGGCAGCGTTGCGGATTATTTCTCAGCCACACATACCTGAATACATCCTCCATTTCGTACACAGCAGCCTACTAATAACGTTCAGCCCCTATGTCAACTATGTATAGTAAGTATATATAGTCAATGTTCCCACCGGATTCCCCATTGCCCTGGTTTTCAAGGATGTCGAAAACAGTTATTCACGCCCATTCCTACCTCCCCCTTCCACTTTCCTTTTGATACCACTATATCGTTAGCTTAAGCGCAAGGCCCTGTTCGTTAACGCGGGTCCCTTCAAATATTAAATTCCTGGCTTTTCGGAAGACGGGTTATACTGCTTTAATGCTCTAAAAGGTGGTAATAGACCGAATAATGCTTACTTCTCAAGTCACCGGCTACAGACCATGTGTGGGAATTCAAAGGAATTCAAGGGAATTTAAAGGATCCGAAGGATTCGAAGGATTTAAAGGATTCAAAGGATTCGAAGGAATTCGAAGGAATTCAAAGAATTAAAGGGATTTAAAGGTATGTAAAGGAAAGGAGCTGACTGAATTCGGCTATATAGCTGCATACGGCTATATAGGGGGTCTGAATCCGTTAGGGACAAAAGCAACAGTTAACAAAGCCTTCTTTATCTTCGTTAACTACGCTATTCCTTGATATATACGTATCATGAAGGCGTATTAGATATATATAGGGGCTTCGCAACCTGTTGCTTAGCCCATGGATTATTACAGATCATCACGCATCAAGCCCGGCAACCCCTATTCAAACATATACACCTATGTTCCTGCTGCATTATATCAAGAGTCTACTCCGAAGAAGCATTGAGTCTACCCTGCAAATTTTCCCATACTAAATCGTCACGGGTAGCCTCATCATCATTCCTTGAAGTCTCACACCTCGATGCTCAACACCATGTCTTGTTCTACTCTAAACTTAACGTTGTTTTAAGCCAACGGATAGTAGATTAGGCGTTAAGACCTGCCTCCATTATTCATATTTGGCACTTTAATCGCACCGGATTAGGTACTCCAGATTATAAAGCTTGGTGCCTTTCATAACTGATTACTGGTACGATTTCGTCCAACAGTAGCCGTTCGTCTGCCCATAAAAGAAGGATATTCAACGTTTCAAGCTTAACCTCATGGCTGTAAAACCCAGTACTGGAGTACACGGCAATAACAAGCAGCATGAAGCTTCAGCATAGTACCTCAATGCTTCAGCTAGATGCAGGCCTATATTGTGAATAGATCTAACGGTAAGAATGAATATCATCGTCTAGGTTATTCTAACGGGCGGTCCATATATATCTTATATGACCACGCACGTCTTATGTAGTAAAAAACTGCGTTATACCAGCTCTCCAAGCTTATTAGAAGAAGAGTGAAAAGTCCCGTGTTAAGTATATATATGTATATATACAAATATACGTAGATCTAAGCAGCGCCGAGACTTTACGCAACTCTTTACATGTTAACGTGTTTCGAGCCCCATAGATAGGGGCTGTCTAACATTTGTGTTGTTGTTTTATTACTACTAAACTATGTCATACCGACCGTGTGCAAGGACCGTTTCATGTCACCTAGAGTGGTGTGTCATACGGTCGGCTTTCAAGCATATGCAATTTTTTTTCGAGGTCTCAGACAGTTTCAAAGATACTGTCCATTTCCTAGTTAAAAAGAAACCAATGATACGTGGATATCCCAGGCAAGTTGAACCACCGTACAATGGCTCCTCTCCTAAATTGGTTTAGAGTTATAAAACAGCACATCCAAGTCGCCACCCTCCCTAGCAGCGCCCCTGAACTGCGGCAGGATGCTAGCTACATATTAGGGCAGCCCAGAGAAGATCCATATACAGTGAGCTTTGTTATCCATTCTTCCGACAGATCAAAGGTTAGAAAAGGAATCAATACTATTGTGCCTTACGACCTCAATATCCCTAGAGCCCCCTGCCCCCTTCTATGCATTGGTAATTTTATTACTCCCGGGAGTGGTATTTTTGTTTCCTAACATAGGACCACAATGGCGTAGGTCATGCGCCAGATGGCGGTGCCCAATACCGAAAGCTAGACCTCAGCACAACGGGTCTCTTCGCTGTCTTGGGGTTGCTAGACCATAAAGTGTAATCCCAGGCCAATATCCTAGGTTTCATGTCAGAGTGATACTGGCTGCATCTTTCAAGTGTATGATGGGACAGCTAGCCGCGTGATTAGCTGAAAAATATTTGAAAGGCACCGCAAGTCTTTCGGACACGTAGGTGCTAGAGATCGCTAACCGTTTCCCAGATTTTGCAGGATGTGCCTTAGAAAGTGAGCTAGGAAGCGGAGGGAGGAATTATAGATGTGAAAGGTGAAAGGAGAGGGGAGAGGGGCTGGTGGGACGAGTTGTGATAGATCCAGGCCCTATTGTGTCCTCTTGGCGAGGAGAAAATACCTAATTATGACTTTCATCTGTACTCCTCTAGGCCGAGGGGCTCACAGGAACTCTCTCGAGTGGCAGACTAAGTTCCGTACAGAGTGGTTGACAACACTGTTTTGACTACTGCTAACATGCTTCCGGGCTTACTTACCCTTCATCAGGGAACGACCAAAACAACCACAACCCTTTGCTACGCTTCGTAACACTTCACTGGGACACTCCAACATGGGGCCTATGAGCCATAGCGGCTTCCCCCATTACCGCCAGGACACACCCATGATGCACGTGCGCCTTCAGGAGTAACCATATATGTACCGAACTACATGTCACACACTCCGATGCCCTACTTCTCCTCCAAATTGCTGTCCTAGACGGGCGTGCGTGGTCTTCTGGACTGGCGCCGGATGACCGACAACTGTCTGCTGCAAGCGCAGGTGCTCGACGGGCTGTACGGATGGTATATCAGGGTGTCTCTTTGTTATGCGGTAGAAGCAGAGAGCCAAGCATTATTGTTTGTCGTCCAACTGCGACTATTCTTTGATTTCAGACCTGGACACCAAAGTAGGCCACTGGCGTGAGTGAAGGCCGGCTCGCATTCTAAGGGGCAGGATCATTTTGGTGGGAGATCAGTTCGTGTAAGGAATAGGGTAGATACAAGGACGTATACGAGTATAAATATATATATATATATACGGATGTATACCATCAGCACATCAGTTTAGCAATGAGGACCTGAGGTATTGATACGATTATAATCGTGCCAGTAAATTCCCCCCTTCGTGGAGTGTAAGAGGCACTCGCGAAGATAGTACCAAGTGAGATAGAGGGAGATCCTAGACTATGCAAACACCCAATGAATGTTCATAGTCACCGCATTAGTAAACGAAGCATCAGGCACCGGTCACCGATTGTTCATGTACAGACAGATATGTGGGATGCACCAGCGGTGACCCTGCAGGCAGGCCTGCCAACGAGGCATGCAGCTTGCCCTCAGTTGCATTTCAGGGCGTCATTGGACCTTTTGAGGTACATCGACGCATCAACCTGCAGGCTGAGATATCTCGAATGTTTTATGCAATCGACTTGGTGTAACACGGGAACTCGTCCTTACGCCCAATTTGGATTTGGGGTCTGTCGCAAGAAGCGTGAACCAATGCTTCGTAGCTCTCAAGTGGTAGCCCCCAAATGTAATTCCCATATTGGCGTTGGTCGCAGCAATTTTTACGGGCAGATGTTGTCACCTGATTTAGAGACGAAATGCCACTCCTATCACCAAAAATCAAAAGTTCGGTGGGAACAGGGGTATCTATAGGTCAGTTCAGATGGCTTGGCTCAAGGGGCTGACCAATGAGAGCAGGGCGGCTTCCAAGATGGGTATTCGAGATACTCGCATGAGAGCCCTTGGCCATTGTTCAGACGACATGATGGTCTCACCCGGAAACTCAGAGACAGTTCATCTTTTGGGCTCCTAGACGCTTGATATTCACGTATCGTTTTAATTTCCCCCACTCAAAGAACCTGGACGAGACCCGCTAGAGTGCGCCGCGCATCTGCTGATTCGGTTGCGCAACAGGTACATCCGCTAGTGACTTATACATATGTGCGCCGCCAATATGAATCCCAACCTGTCCCAGATTGCCAACGAAATCCCCGTGGTCCTCAGTCAGTATCAATTTCAGAGACGACTGACTCCTGAGGATAATCCGTTAGATTTAGATAGTGAGTGTGACTTCAGTCAGTGGATACATCTCGACAAGCTTTGTGACGACTCAACGGAGGAGGATCCTGAGAGCCGGAGCAAATCCGATGCCATATCCATGCCAGGACTCACTTCTGGCCCGTCCGAGGAAGGTGGTTCCTCCCCTCTACCTCTCCCCGAGGATAGAGCTCGTGCCAAAGCCCGGCTCGCCGATGCCAAGAGGCAGGATGACGAGTTGACGATCCCACGACGCGAACTCAGGCCAAAAGGCCACCAATACCCGCTTTCCATTCATGTATTCAGCGCTGGAGAGGACAGCGTCGCCAACATGACTGATGACTCTAGAGAGAGCGCCGGCAATGACTCTGCTTTTTGGTCGTCACCTTCTGGAGGCAACTCGCCCTTCACCGAATCCGGATCGTCCGAAACCTCGAAGCCGGATCGCGGAAGAAGGAAGAAGCCGCTTTCCGATAGAGACGCTGTTGCCGAAGTTCGCGAGCTGGGCGCATGCGTTCGTTGCCATATCCGCAAGCTGAAGGCAAGTTACCCATCTCGCAAATCCTGCTGCGTCTCGACTAATGCCAAAAAATAGTGTAACTGTCGTGAGGTCTGCGAGAAATGCATCGACCATGCCCAGAAGAATAGCGGTAGTGCCTCACCCCTCCTTGGCCGCCAACTGTGTTTTCGTCGGAAACTATCAGAGATCGGCCTTGCCTTCGATAGGGAGAACGGCCTTGCTTTCGATAGGTTTTTCGGTATGCTTGTCACCCGGGGTTGCAAACCTGGTCGAGAGACAATGGCAATCCCCGCCAATATTGAGACTGACTAGTGGTAGAGACTGGAGTTCCCAACCGGGGCGATGTTTGCGGCCCATCGGCCTTGTCCATCTTCTTCGAGAATGATGTTTTAATGGAAAACCCACTAAGGATATCTGTTCTGGAACACGTGCAGCAGAACGTATTTGGTGTTGACACTGCAAACGGATTCCTAGCGAGCCGGGAATCACGTTTCAGTTTGAATAGGCACGAGCCACCACAATGTGAAGCGCTCGTGTCTTGGTCAGCTTATCAGGCGGCAAACCGGGCAGCAACTCAGGGGGTTACCGACTTACAGTCAGCGCTTGATGCTTTCGTGTCGGTATGCGTGGATAGTAGACGGAATTTCCCACTGGTATGTCGCCTATGACTTACAAGCTCTCGGAACTGTGTTGACCGGCAGATAGTTCGACATGATATCCAAGGTGCACAGAATGCGCTGCATGTACAGGATCTGGAAAACCAACACGCTGCTGTACTATCATAGCGACTTCTACGGGCCTCTACGGCCCTTACCAGCGTCTGTTCATCGTGAGCTCAAGGGCATAGCGAGGTCTGCGATGAGCTCAGTTGAGCGGGACATCCTGAGTGGCTTCGACAGATTCTTGAAAGCTGGTATGCAGAAGCATGAAAGACTCCCAGCCTGGGTTTGTATGATGGAGCTGCTTCTCACTTACCGAGACCTCCTTGGATTTCTAGAGGCAGATCAATCCGGGCTTGTTGGGGCTGCATCCGGTGAGTTATCCAGCCTTCCGGACGCAAGAGTCGATTTGCTGACGTCTACTGAAAGTCCCAGAATTAGCTGTGCGGAACAAGACGACTGACACCATAAAAAGCCTATTTGTAACCTTGGCGATAATGTTTGAAGGGTATTTTAAGAACAAAGCTCTCGAGAGCCATGCTGAAAGAGGAGACTCAGGCCCCCAGGGTCGCGTCTGGAACGACTTCGTCTGTGAGTTGGATACGATCGATATTCAAATCCAGCAGTTCTGTGAGTAGCCTCTCCAGCTCCTAGATGAAAGTGCTAATGGGCTTGATAGCGAATCTCATTTCGTACGAAGTTAATCCTGTTGATTACGTGCTCAATGCGCTCCTCAAGAAGCCCAGGAAGAGCCAAAATCAAGCTCGCCAGCCGAAGAGGCAGAGAGTGACCTCCTAAGGACGGATACGTCGCCTGCGTCTTGTGACCTATGGCGATTGGCTGCTGGATGGTGACAAGACTTTGAACTTTGTGGTTTGCACATGTTTCTTGTCATGATTGCTCCTTCCCCGGCTTGGAAGGAATCATCTTTGCATGATGACCGAATATTTTCGATGGTTGTATGGAGAGGCCGTGGGCCTCGTACATTCCAACGGCCCATTTTAACAAATTGGCCCGCTTGCGTCATTCCTTTCACTAGGTGGTCAGTCTGTTCTGGATCATGGAGTTGGAGTTCTGGAGATACCCACTTTCGTCGTATTTGAAGTGGCGTGGAATCACGACTAACGAGAACTACCGGGCTGGGAGAGCCTGTGAATTTCCTTTGGAGCAATGTTCGAAGTTCTGTGTAGCATGTTATATGCCGTTCAACATGGGCCGGATACCTGACGCATAGGTGTACCGCTGCAACTCAGTTGAAGAAGTGGCTGCTGTACGTAAACATGTGTGATTTATCTATCTTACCTGCTCAGCGCGTGAGTGGACCGTTCACTATACGATCTCCGACCTCTGGCACCGAGTGTGGCTAGACGTGCCATTTGCTTCGGCATGCTGTGGCGGTTCGTGAAACTGCCCTTGCCCAATGATATCTCTGCGGCAGAACTGGGAACGCAAATGTCGAAAATGTTGCGTATACTGTTAGCACCGTCACGCGCTCCTCGCTGAATGCCAGTCGTCAAAATAATGTTGGTCACGTAACCCGGTCTTCGAAGACAGTTGTCAACTCTGCGGTCAACAGTCATATCTTCCCAGCTAGACACCCGTGGCCTCACATTCGTCCATGGATGAGTTCGTGTATGGGACTTAGGTACGACAACCACTCATATTGAGAAAGAAGACAGCTGAATCAGTCGAATACTTTCCTCGTGTCTTACCCCAGAGGGGAATTTGAGACGAACACCGGACAATGACATATCCACAGCATTGTGCGCTGAAAGAAGTGCAGGCTTGTGGTGTAAACATTTCAAGTGGCGCAATCGTACTAGTAGTAGGTAAAGTCAAGAGATGATGTGTATCCCTCATAGAAAGAGGGCGGTTGGAATCTTGGAGAAGCTGGCGGCCGACTGGGAGTCCAAAAAGCGAGGTCCACGATCGTCGCATTCTCTCTGCAGCTGATTTCACTTTCTTTTGCGTCTGCTTAAATGGCAGCTGTGCTCAAGTTGTTGCAGCTCGAAATGCACGTCGTACTTCTGTCGGGTTCTAAATGCATTGTCTACGGTCCGGAGCTACGTCGGGTTGCAAGATCGACGTCGGATTATTTGAGGCTCAGTTGTTGCAGCTGCTTACAACTGAGAAAGACCCACTTACAGTCCTCATCATCATTAGAGCGGCATGGAAGGTTGCCTTTGATTTCTCAGCGACCAACTCTAGGTTTCCAGTAGCACATTACTTATGATTTTGTTACATCCGACGTCTCCTATAGGAAAGAATTGTCATTTAAAATGTCTCAGCCTTCGCGGTGGTTAATTACAACCAACGCTACAGCGTGGACCCCCATAATTGCATTCCGAACCATACTCATACATATTGATCTTACACTTGAATACGAACGGTTATGTAAACCCAGGTTCTGGAAAGGATCCCCTTCCGGCACACTCGCCGTTTGAGTCCCTGGACAATTACATGATCCTGCCAGGACTATCACCATCACTGCTCGCTGCAACGATTACTCCCTTCGGCTGGCTTCGGGGATAACGGGGTGTTTGGAGCCTGTGTTAGAAATTATGCGACGTGTCATGCCAAGAAAACAGACGATTTTTATATGACCTCGAAGATGGCTGCAGAGTAGAGGCACTACTGGGAATGTTGCTTGCATGACGATTTGGACGATAAACTACCTACATTGCCAGCGTAGAGCAAAAAGGGCCGCCTTATGCCTTCTTTAGTGTTCAAGCAGACGCCAGCCTACCCTCCGTAGTCGAAACCCTTCAGCTCAATCCCTAATGGCTACTAACAAGGCAAAAGGCCGCTATCGCATTGACTAAGTGTAAACAGGTTCTGCCTGGCACTACCAACGTCGCGCAGCTCATCTAAAGAGGCACGAAGATGCATTGGCGGCTTCCAGAGAGCCGCTAAAGCAACTGTTATTGGGATCATGTGAAATACAAAGTGAGTCCACTACAAGCGGAGACACCTCTTCTGAGGCGAGAAGGTTCAGGGACTCCGGCAAGAAAAGATAATGCTCTACGGAAGGGTTTATTCTACGACAGGATTGTATAGAAGGGGCCACTATTCTGATGTCCGAGACGCCTCTTGCGAAATAATGACTTTCTTGGGTGCTTTCGGTGGTATGAAGGCTACCGCTCTGACTGCACCTGTTCCTTAGGATACTGATGGCCGATATTCTGGGTTGTAGAAAACGTTCCATCACTTATACGTTGATATACATGCAACATCTGCACTCACATGAGACTATGGTGTTCAGCAAAGCTCAACACAGTCGAGCACGCTGTTCTTTAAACGTCTCTAGGACTCATTACTGGTCGGGTGAAACGCCAACGTGGACGTAAGTGCATGGTCTATAAACATTACGTTGGATATCCAAGGGAACTTACAAGTAGGCTTGCAATTTTCCTGGCGACTGTCTGGCGACGATTTCGCCAAGGTTGCCATAGTGTGTCATTTCTATTGTAAGGAGGGCGCTACCAGAGCAACTCTCAACCAAGGGTCCTGCCACCGTTTTCCTAGGTGCAGGACGCTTAAGCATTACCTACGTACGCGTCTAAGAGCATCGTCCGTTGGAGAAGTGAAGAGGGAAAGCATTACGAAGCTTTAGCGCCGTCACAGCTAACACCGGGTCCGGCACGTAGCGGCCGGCCGCATATCGCGGGTCTCTACGGGCGGGCCTACCGTCTCAGACCTCTACAGCGGAATACAGTAGCAGTTAGCGGTTAGCTATCGCAAAAACTCCTCCCTTCGAGCAATAGGATGGACATCTACCAATTGCTCTATTCTCTTCCACAGGCCAACCACTGTTTCTTCTTATGCGACCATATATGCATACATATGAACATTTTTGGTGGAAGCCAGTCATGCAAGCAGGATGTGGGTGGCATACGACCACAGGACAGAAAGTATCTAGTTCCTACAATACCTACTTCTTAATTACGAATAAGAAGTTGCAACCTAAAGCTTTTCGTCAGCTATCGCGACGTCCTAGAATGATGAGCTGGACATCGTCAAAATGTATGGTTTGTATTTGCTTGACATCCCCAGCACTGATACGTTGTTCAGCTATAAGGATAAGGGTATCGCGTGCCGGGTACCGAAGAGAGTACCTGCTAGTGCTACGTCGTCCAACGCGTCGAGTTGGCGTCAATTTCGCGTCACTCTGAACGTGCTTGGATCTATGCGGGGTTTCTGGTTATCCCACCTTGATTCTCTGCTAACGCTTCAATTTTTCCGCATCACAGAAAACGGTGAAATTACCTACAGGTTCTTCAACTGAGCAGATATTGAACAAAATGGAGGTTGGCCAGCTTAACCAACACTTAATGCAGGTACGGCATGCGTAGTATTTGGGTTCTTACATCAGACGAAGTTTTTTGTTAGCGAGGCCGAATCGAACGACCGAGGGGTGCCCCATGGTGAAATCAAGCCTCAAGAGGTATCCGTGGTATAATAAAACTGCCTGCGTCCCCTGGCCTTCTGTCTCCTTTTTTATTAGCGACAACATGTACATGTGCCATTTTCGCTAGTGCGACTTTTTTTTCTGAAGGTCACACTTCCGGCTACATAGACGCTGAATTAGGGCCGGGTGAAGGGTCGCATCAGGTAAAATATAAGTAGCCTCTGTCTTATATGCCCATCAGCCGAACGGTAGCGACCTCGGGTAGGCATTGTGGGTATCCTATCAATGACAGTACCAATAAGTTAAGGAATAGTACGGTAAATAGACAATCCGACTCCATTGGCCTTCCTGTGAAAGTCCACCGCAAGTGCGAGTATTGTCAACCATTTAGCTGCTAACGGAGGTAGTTGTATACGAGGATCCGACGTGGGGTGTGGGTGACACTTGTTTGTGATTCAGGATTCCCAGATTCGGGATTCCAACGCATGCACCGGCGCAGAGCCCAAGGGACGAAAAGGTTGTTGTGACATGGCCTCGATCTCGCCGAAGCAGGCGTCCACTCAGTTTCGTGCTTTCTCGCACACGCGTCAGTACGTCCAGTCGTTTACTTACTCCGTACAGCCCGCAGCGGCCTGGACACCTATCAGGTCCTGTATCCCAACTCCACCCAATGCGCCTTCGGTCGATCGCTGCAGATGTATTTTTCATGTCGTGTTCCCTAAGTTGGCGTACTTGCATCTGGAGTGCATGAGCTGCTCGACCTAACATCAGGTCAGGGATGTTGAACCCTACCAGCATACCAGCATACGATATCCTCCATCTGTCCACGCAAACTCCATACAGATAACCCCCTTATGTAAGTTGATGTAAATTGGCAAAGGATACCTTGCCCATCAACCGCAACTACTTCGCCCGCAAGTCTAACGTGTGCCACTCCACTTTCCGTTTGTGTCCAACACCTCACACTTCGAGGTCGTTTACATGCCCTATATAGTAGATATGTACCTACAAGGCAAGAATCGGATATTCTGGCTACTACCTGGATACAACATTATACTATATGGTGAGCCAATTACCCTCCATCCCAGCTATCGTGCGCAAGATTCGACTACTGTAGTAAGTAGACTCACTAAGTAGACAGCATCGTCGGATACGCGATCGTAGGCGCATCAACTTGACTGACCGCCAGAAACATCCACAGGATCGCAGCATCCATGGTGGAGAACTGACTGGGTACCCAGGCCAGACGCGTGGTGTTTTGTAGGTTATCGTACATGTCGCGCAGTCCCAGGAAATAGCGCCATAGACACTTTGTGGCTTAAACAGCGTTGCCATTGGGCTTTCTGTTCCCGTCTTCTTGGTACGGTAGACCTCACCTGTCACGGCACAGGTAATCACCCCCATTGCTGTTAACCCTCTTCAGTCGGTTCGATGTGGGTTTTGGTACACGTAGGTGGTGGATCAGGTATTGATGTGTATGCACATATATGTAGGCACGGTACCTAATGTAGGTAAGCACATGGTGGACGATAAACACTCTGCACGCACATTGGATAGATACCTACCTACTATTTACAGTAAGAACTTAATACCTAAAGATCGATAAGTGTGCAGCAGGGGTTCCCGCCCGCTTCGTGTACCAATAGCAATCCATGGCACATTAGTACCCAGGAACATGTGCGCCGAAATCCCCTGTCGCTGCTCTCTTTATTTTGTGCGCTGTTCTGGCTGTGCAACAGGGACCGGTCCGAGCTAGCGCTAAATGGTACCTACATGCAGTTTAGAGTCTACCCCCGTCCCATCCCACCGCATCCTATCCCATGCCCCCAGAAGACATGAACCAAGATGATTGACAAGTTGACAGACTTGAATGGGCACTAGCATACTAGCATATGCCCTGCCGACCGACAGTTAGTACTTCATCCCATACCCAGCCCACACACCTGCTTCCTCCGGTTTCTTCTTTTTCTTCCCAACCTCTTCAATATCCCCAAGCAGTCGTTCATTCCGGCCCTATTTTCTTTGTGGTCGAGCGGTGGTTAGCAAATCAATTGTGTGCTCGATCGATTGTTTTGTATGTTACCAATTACCAACCAGCCCAAGCAAGCTCCCTGTCAAATGTACCTTGATTGTTGCGCTACTACGAAGTACAACTCCTGGTAACTTGGTTGTTAGTCGGAGTTCGGACCACCAGCTACAGTAGCTAACTCGACTAAACTCGTACCCATCGATAACTATCCGTGCCTGCGGGTATCATCGCATAAACACCTCCCCCAAGTTCCCAAGTCTCGACGACCTGGCCCCCCCGTTTCCTTCTCCACTCAACACTATCGTCCCATCATCGCCTCCTTTCCCCTCCCTCCATCGCGACACTTTTTCTCTTTTTGTTTCTGTTTGCGCCTGTATCGCATCCGATACTACGTGTTATCAACTGGGCAAAAGGGTCCCTACCTAGTTACTGGGTTAGGTTTCCACGCTGCGCTGCAGATTGTCTCAATTCGCGACAATCAGTTGTCTTCCCTAATCGTTGGGAACGCTCGCTTCATCGCTCTTCGTACATTGAAATTCCGCGCCAAACATCGAGTCGCATGGTTTATTTGCCCCGAATAGGATGATATTGAAATCTTGAAAGGGGAGAAAAAGCCGAGGAAAAGAAAGAAGCCGCTTGGCCAAAATCGCATGAGATTGAATTGATTGCGACGGGTTTTCTCCTGGGATATCAACCACCCACCGATTCGATCGCAAACTGGAATGCTCGACGCGCCTCCTACGCATTCCTCGCCGTTTAAACAACTTGATATAAACACCAACGTCAACACAATGTTGCCATCAATATCTGCATTGACCGTTCCAAGGGGCTTTCGCTGTGACCAGGAATATGGGACTCCCGAACCTTGTGCGCCCCACGAAGGAACGGGCCTGCCCTCTCCGCCGCCGCGACCACGATTAAGACTTAAGCGTCGCAATGTATCGCGCTTGAATGCGCCAACCAAACAGTTCCTTGCCTCAGTAGCCGCTGCTGATGTTCCTATACCGAGTGTCGAAGAACCCGAATCTGCGATGATGGACCAGGAGATGGACAACCTGCCGGATGTTCATGTACAAGTAGAGGACCTTGGTGATTTGGATATCTACGAGCACCTGCATTCCCGAACGTTTTCGCCTCCGAAGACGCCCGCCATCGACATCCCTCCCACCCTTTCCCTTACGAAGTATCCCAACTGGTCTGTCGATGATGGTTGGGACAGCTCGGACATGGAGTCCAGCTCAGACTACGAATCCAGCAGGCCTTCTACTGCTTTCTCAACGCATACGAGTGCCTCATCATTCAGTCGGTACTCCTTGGCATCGGACGATGACTGCCTTAGCCCAGAACCGGAGACCGAAGAAGTCGCCAATTCGGATGTCCGATGCGAACCGGACACCGTTCGTCGCAGGAAGCCACGGAAGGCTCCATGGACCAAAGCGATGACTGCGCATCTATGGTCAACTTATCAACTCTATTTACAAGACCCCAAGGTCACGCCGATGCGGCTAGGCAAGAGCTGCATACCTCCGCATGGTGTTTGTTTGCGCGTAGCACGTGAAGCCAAGAGGACCTGGAGAGGCTCACACCCGAAGTCGGCGGCTAATCCCACGAGCCGGTGCTCTACCCCGACTGCCGAGTCTTCCAAGCCATTTGTTCAATGGCCTCATACGTGCGCTGCTACTCGTGGGTATCTTCGCGAACTATGTAGGTTGAAAGCCACGGCCAAAGCAGGACGCCGCCGTCTCATGACTCGGAGTCCCACCCCTTTCAACAGGGCTGCTCATCGCCGCTGGAACCAAAGATCTACACCAGCACGCTCCTCCTCCATCTTTTCGGGAAATGACATGGCGATGTCGCTAACTCTGAGCACATCCGAGACAATGCAGCCTCATGGTCCACTTGCGCAGCTCGCTAGGTCGGAAATCGAGCCGTTTTCGGATCTTATATTATCAGCGGGCCATGAACCATGTGCGCCCTCCAGCGATGAGCCGCCTGCTCTTAGCCGGCCTCACCTTGACTCTCCTTTCTCTGCCAACAGCTACGGACCCAGCTCGTCGGCTTCCTTGGCTGCCAATCTCAGCTTGCCCAAGCAATCGAGCACTGTGGGCTCCCGCAAGTCGTTGAAGTCTCCTGTTCGCCTGACGAGGTCCCATTCAGGAACTCAGAAGCGAAGGTCTGTCAAGGCCGGTGAAGACCTCCCACGAAAACGGCCCAGTCTTGCTGCTGTTTTCGGGGAAGAAATAACGGCTGCTGCGGGTAGTGAGATGGTCCATGGTCAACATCAGCCGGCGCAAACCGGTCCATCTACAGTGGACTATGGCGATGATCCATTTCAGATCGCAGCACCAGCAGCGCTGCCTAAATCAATCTCCGGCGGTTATAGGCCCTTGTTCTTGGCAGCTTCCGTGGAATTGACATCGCCTATGCAGCCACCTCGCCTAGGCTCGCCCTTTCCCGGGTCAAGTTCGAGCCATTCGTTCCCGACTCGATGGTCGGCGCCTATCAACTTGGACTTGGCTGGTCTTGGCCGACCTTTTGCAACAGTACAGCAGCCCACACAAAAGAGGCCGGAAACACCTCCCCCCGGATCGAGATTGGCATCTCGCTTAGCATACCTCGATCAGCGCTTGAGAGAATTCAGAAATCGCAGGCGCTCACGGTCACCATTCTGATGTCTAGTCGCTCAGCGACTGCTTTTTCTCCCAAATATACTACTTTCCTTTGTACGACTATTCTGTTACGCCATCACGTCTTTTATGACTTCACGATATCCGTATGATATCTCAAATCTCACCTGCATAATGCATAATAGGGGCTACGACAATTGGCTCCCCGCTCTATGACATACGGCTCAAGATACCCATACCCTCCCACAGGAGAATTGTGGAGTGGATGACTTACAACGGCTCAAGCGGGATTCTCTTTCTTTTTACATAATTCTCAAGGGGACGATAGCAGTTTGGAGACCCAACTTATGATACGCTATTGTTGGCTTTGTCTCACATAGCGGGAACGTCTTGTACGAAAACTAGGGTTTTTGTTCTTACATCATGAGGATCACGAAGGATATGAGACGATTTGACGTACGAGAGGAATGGACTCTTTTTATGTGGATTCACAATTACGACTTGGCAAATTCTCCCTGCCAGCTACGCACTGACGCTGGCTCGGCTTGGAGAATATCGTCGTTCTGGAAATAAGAACATGAGTGTTCAAACGATTTGACGAAGGTTCTGGACTATGAACGAACAGGTTGCGTGGCATTGCCGTTGCGATAGACGTTGACGATAGAGAATCGATCAAGTCAACTCAAGAACCCTCGCTTTTCAGATGTGATCGTATAATACATGGCTAAGCCGTCTACATATGGGACAGAACGGTAAACTTGCTTGCCTCCATTAAGTTATTCATTTTAAACAACCACTTGTTTTTTAAAATCTTAGCCGTACTATTATAACCAAGTATGTGTTTATAATATCCAGCCCTGCTATATCCTCATGGTTTAATAGTAGGTGGTAATGTGCTAGGTTAATGACTTAATGCAAGGAAACTGCCTGGCTCTACGATATGATAGCCCTAGCGTTAGCTCGGATCCTGCATGACCATATATCTACCAATTTAGGTAGGTAGCTAGCTGTCTACCTTCGTAAGGTCCAGACTATCCGGCAGAGACATTTCGGGAAGTAGATTGGCATACACCTTATCCCGCGAAACCGCTAGCGTCACTACGACGGGACTTATCCGTGCGTAGCAGATGATCTTTGCTATCTCCTATCCTCAGGATGTATTGCCATTTTCCGTAGTCCACCGCGCTCGGAAACGCCAAGTTGACCGTCAAGGCACTTCGCCTTAGACGGGGAGCAGAGACTCGGTCAGCATTAGCCAGATGATGGCCAGCTCGGTTCCTACCTTCACTGACAAAGACTCTTCGACACCGGATGCCGAGTTGTAGTATCAACCAGCTCCTGGTGGCTTCGAACCGTACTCGCTTCACATTGCTTGTGGTCTAGAGTCTGACAGCGCCCGGCGGCTGGCTTATATATACACACGTAAAGGCATATCTGGCGATTCGGCTCCGGGGCCCTCTGAGGCTCGCGGGGGCGGGGGCAGGGGCAGGTTGAAAAGGAGCGGGTAGGGGAGGCTGCCGGGAACGGGCGCGGTGACGGCAAAAGGGACAGGCACCTGCTGCCGGTGGGCATCCGTGGCGGGCCTGCGAGGGGGAGGCGGAGTAGCACGAGTTCGAGATCCCGGGGCCTCACGGTTGGGGAGGATGAGGGGAGGGGAGGTGGACGACGCCGCAGCCGCAGAAGATGAAGGCGGCGGCAGATTCACGAGCCCCGTGGGGGATGCGCACCGGCGACTATGAAGCCCTCGAGGTGTCCGTGTACGGGTTCGTCGGGATGCTGCATCGTGTCAGTCATTGAAGGGTTGGGCTGGGTAGCTGAAGAATAACCTAGACGCCTTGAAGACGGCGCTGGGCTGGTCGGTGAAGTGAGTAGCGTTGGTAGACCGTCCTTGCCTGTCATAGCGTCTCGGGTCCATGAGGTACCTGTACTGGGCTTATGCGATGATAATCAGGGGCATTCATTGATCCGTCCACCCGGCACTATGAATTTCAAGTTACATCACACAGCAATATCTATCGAGCGGTGATATGAGATATGCTTTCATTCTTTCTATTTGAGAGCTAGGCATACTCTGAGGGCTTTTACGGCGCCCCTACGTAACAGTATGATCGCTTCCCTTTCACAAAATAAAATACTGGTAGCTACTCGGCGATTGCCATTCCTTCCACCAAATTCAACCAACATCATGCTTTCTACAAACACCATCAACTGACAGATTATATCCATCAATCTAAGACAGTATCCATCGTTCTCATTTGCCTCGACACCAGTCGCGGGCGGTACGATATACTGGGCACTGCTTCACCACTCGTTTCCAGCAACATGCGTAAAACAGCGCCCACATTGTCTTCACCTAAAGGAGACAAATAGTTTCGGGCACTTGCCGATGGAGTGTGAAGTGTGACCGGGGCCGTGTTAACGGCAAGCCTTGGGCCATTCCTCATCCGCCGGATGCGGCGTATAGGGGGTCGACCAGACAAGCGCTTCTATGCCGAGTCTCCAACTCGATACTTGCACAACATGCCAAGTTCAGGGTTCCGAAGAAATCCTCGATTCCGCAACACCATTTCCCTATATGCGTGAGGAAGAGCAACAGGGCAAGTTCTAGTCGACCATTTCCGGACCGACTTATGACGACGCCTCGCGGATAGCGGCTATCCTGTAGCTCAGCTAAATCTGCCGAGGTCCCTGTTATAAAAGGAGCAGTACCCTCCTATAGCTACCAGCTTCGATAATACCTTGGTCTGAATCTACTTAGTCGAGTAGGCACTAGATTGAAAGAGAATTGTCACCGGGAACCCGCGCTGCGGTTCCAGTTTGCCACGAGAGACTTAGAGATAGGCGGAGGGTGTATCGGCCAAGACGCGCCGTTGGTGTTTGGCAATTGTGCGCAGGCCGTGCCTCTAGGGGTACAAAAGAGGCTTTGTGGGCGTGGCATATACTGGCGATGTTGCCCACATTATCCCATCATCTTAGCAGGACGAAACTTCAAAGCTTCGGTGGAAGTCATAAACTCATCGAGCATCGAGATACATGTCGAAGATCGAATCGCTGGACGGCGACAAGACGGATGATTCTGATGAAGCGTCCGGGCTGTCGGTACCCTTGGACTTGATGTCGCCATCAGTCAATGGCGGTGTAGGAGATGGCAAGGTAGCCGGCGCCAATGGCGGAAATGTATGTGGGCAATTACCCTGGCCTACTTTGGATCTGTGGGTGTGGAAGGAACACTGGCGGTAGCCGAACTGGCGCTCCTCGTTCCGTAGGTTGTTGGACGGTAATCTCAGCTGCGGGTTCTTGAAGTGGAACAGGTGCTTGCAGTTGGACATTTTCAGCAGATGGGTAACGTATTCTTCCCAGAACCCAGGGCACGTATCGAAGAGGTCTTGGATGGGATCGGCCACAAATTCTCGCTGCACACCACCGAGTAGCCAAGTGGTCACTACAATAAACAAATTAACATCAGCCACTACAGAAAGTTCCCTAAGAAGGCAGAGTACGATCCCTAAGCGAGGGGGGAGAATATGTCCAAATGTCCATCCGCGAGAAATCATCCCCGAAGGACAAATGAGAAGGAGGGAGTCGGAGACTTCAAGGGTTACTCACTGGCAACTATCCACTTGCGCAGCCGGTAGCTCACTTGGGCGTCGCATACCTGGTAGACGTATTGGACAAGCTCCGGGACGATATCCCAATTACAGCGGAGGTAGAGATCCTGTATGGCGTCCATGGCAAAGTCCTGCAGCGCCGGGAGCTGGATCTGGGCCGCGAACAGGTGCAGGTTGACGAGGTCCCAGTGGAGCTCGCTGCAGCTGTCGTCCGCGTCGGCCTCGTCGATGAAGTCGTGGAAGCCCTTGCGCTCGTAGATCCAGTAGTGGAACAGCTTGAACATCTCCGGGCACTGGTCGCGCAGCGACACGATGTGGCGGGCTTCGCCCTTCTCGATCTCGACCCGCGACGCGCCTACGAGCTCGCGGAAGAACTTGCACGACGAAACCAGGAGTTTCCTCCCGATGATAAATTCCCGCCGCTCCGGGCCGACCAGTATCCTGACAGCGGCCAGTTCCGCATTGTTTTTACTGATAGCTTCTTGTTAGCCCACTGGCGGTTCGTTCAACCTCGACGGAGGCCAAGAACTCACCGGCTTGACAAGCTCAGCGGAGCTCGCCTAGTGGTCGAAGGTCTTCTCCCATGCATTGTCGCGGATCGTCTGATATGGCAAGGACGTTATTCAAACGAACAAATAGGGTCGTTCGATGTGAAGCAAGATGTCCAAGAATCGTTCGAGGACACCGGGAAGAAATACTATCCGGTGTCACTGTTCATGCTGACGAGCACTTGATACATCCCCAAGGGATTGGCGCTCCCAAAAAGGTATCGTGTGTGGTAGACCAGGCTCGTTAACGAAGGTTTACTCCAGCTGGCTATACCCCATATACTACGAAGTTTGGACGAACCTAGTGTTTTCGTCCAATGTTACATAGCTCGGCCTCAAACGGTGGCTGAATCTTCCCCAGGCGGAGCTCCCCTGCATGCATCATCGTGGTAGGGCTAGACACGAAACAGATCTGGTACCCGTGGGTGCATGCAGTTGACGACATTTACTCCCGCGTGTTGATGGGATGATCCAGGATGCACAAGGTGTGACAAGGTGTCGAAACGTGGTGGCTTGCTTCATTTCCGCTGCAACCCCTGATTTGTGGAGGCGGTGTAGGCTCTGCTCATGATTACTTACTACTACATACTTAGTCAAGCTCGATCATATATCCGGCAGCTGAACCGCAAAACCAGATCATGGAAACTTATTGATTATATTTAGGCATTTATTATATATATGTACAGAAAGCATGTTTACTCATTCGTTCTCTTGTCATTGGTTCTCTTGTTATCAATAGAATATTAAGGTAAACTAACAAGAGTATGACTGCTATGAACTAACTACATATTGTATACATGCATGTTGGGTAGGTGCAGTTTGACACGGCCATGACGTTAGGTACTTGGCATTGTCTAGAGCACGCTAGTTTCCCCCGAGTAGAATTTCCCTAGGAAAAAAAAAGGAACCCTGTAGAAAAGAAAAAATTTCGAAATCTCTCCACACGAGCGAGCAGCAGCAGGGATATCCACATCCCTACCTACATATTCTCCAATCTGCACGATCTCCGAAGTCTCCCGAAACTGTTCAACTTGCAGAAAAGTACGTATGTCAGACAGTTGGGGGACGAGCCGCGGAACCCTATTACTACTAATCCTCCTAACCGGTTAGTTGGGGAAAAGCCCCTGTGGGGTAACACTCCGGCCGATCCACGTGTCCGGGAGCCGAAAAAGGGGGGAATAGGTAAGCTACTGTCGTCATCCGCCTCATCGACGTTGCGAGCTATTTTTGAGGAAACGACGGAACTTCGAGCACTACTGCTGCGTACTAATACTAAGTAACGATCATTCACGGTGACTTGCGAGTCGCATACTAACTATGTACCTATATATGAGGGGCGGACTCTCTGTCACAGCGTCTATTGGATGAGATATTCCCGCAGTCTCCACGGAACACTGACAACCGCGGCTTCTGCATAGGTTTCCTAGGTGGCGGTCACAGGTTCCTTATTAGCGGGGTAAAAGATCCGCCGTCAAAGAAGCTGCACGACTTTACTTATTAATCAACGGTTGCTCACCTGATTCCAAGATGTATCCGACAACGCTCATTAACCAAGGAGATCGTTAGGATGGAAGTTCCATTTACTCAAATAATGATGCTTCGATTCGTGTCCATGGGGACTTTGTGGATTCTTCGACAGACCGGAAGGTCCACCTTAGAAATCACCGTCTTGCGTGCCGTGGTTTTCCCAAGTGGACTAGGACGCCTATAAAGGTAGTTAGAAGGCCAGGTTTGTAGACTTTTCTTGTCTTTGCGTGCCAGAAAACCAGAGAAAATAGACATCCGACGACCCATTGTCAACTGAACTGATATCCCCGCCGTCCTCATCAAAACACGTGAGACAGGCCGTAAGCCCCTTCTCATATCGACGTTCTGGTGCTGTCGAGGTCGTTACCATCATGCCTTCTCTTGTGAACAAGGCCGCATCGAACGTGTCGTACTACACGCCGGCGCAGGATCCACCGGCCGGGTCGGCGCTGGATCAAGCCTCCGCGCCGACGCTGTTCCGACCGATAAAGATCCGTGACATGATGCTCCAGAACAGGTTCGTCGTGTCGCCAATGTGCCAATATAGCGCCGACGACGGGCACTTGACCGACTGGCATTTTGCGCACTTGGCCCAGTTCATTCTGCGCGGCACGGCCCTGACGATAGTCGAGGCGACCGCCGTTACGCCCAACGGCCGGATCTCGCCAGAGGATGCGGGACTCTGGAAGGACAGCCAAAAGGAACCCATGCGGCGCATCGTAGAGTTTGCGCACTCGCAGGGCCAGAAGATCGGTATCCAGCTCGCACACGCAGGCCGCAAGGCCTCGACTGTCGCGCCTTGGCTGGTCGCCAATACCTCCTCGAGCGCCGTCGCGGCCAAGGAGAACGGCGGCTGGGAGGACAACGTGTGGGCGCCGAGCGCCATCAAGTATGGGGACGGCTATGCCACGCCCAAGGCCATGACGATCGAGGAGATTAAGGGGCTCGTGCAGAGCTTCAAGGACGCGGCCAAGAGGGCCGTCGACGTCGGCTTCGACTGTATCGAGATCCACGGTGCGCACGGGTACCTCATGACGGAGTTCCTGTCGCCTATCACCAACCAACGGACGGACCAGTACGGCGGCAGCTTCGAGAACCGCACGCGCCTGCTCTTCGAGGTCATCGAGGCCGTGCGGAGCGTGATCCCCGAGACGATGCCCCTGCTGCTGCGCATCTCCGCCACCGAATGGATGGAGCACACCGGCGGCGAGAGCTGGGACCTCGAGCAGAGCATCCGGCTCGCCAAGCTGCTCCCGGCCGTCGGCGTCGACCTTCTCGACGTGAGCTCGGGCGGCAACAACCCGGACCAGAAGATCGACATCCACCCGTACTACCAGGTCAGCCTCGCCGGCCGCATCCGGGAGGAGCTGAAGAAGGAGAACAAGGACATCCTTATCGGCGCCGTCGGCTTTATCACCAACGCCGAGATGGCCCGGTCGATCGTGCAGGAGGGCAAGTCGAACTCCAGCACTGGCGTTCAGGCGCACGACACGGTCGAGGTGACGGAGGAGTCGGGCCTGACGACTCAGGCGGACGTGGTATTCGTCGCGCGCCAGCTGCTAAGGGAACCCGAGTTCGTTCTGCGCTGCGCGCGCCAGCTGGGCGTCGCGGTCAAGTGGCCCAACCAGTACCACCGTGCCGAGTGGCGAACGAACGAGAGGACCTAGAATATAGATTCATAGACAGACGGGTCGGATAAGCTACGCGTAGAGTGTTACAGCGGGGCGTTGCAACGGATAGACCGGGATAGATGGCAGCACCACGCCACGCGTTAGATAGATTCCCGTATATAATCACGACTGACATGAGAAAAGAAAGGTCAAGACAAATCAGCGTTCTTTTTGCTCGTCTAGATCCATCGCATATGATGTTAAAGGCGTAGATGAGGTGTTGGGCTGTACGGTTTACTATGTTTGGTAGCCCCATGTTGGTCTAATTAACCGTCAAATTATAGATATACGTCGGACTCAAATATCATAGCATGTTATGGTTTGGAAATGAAGCTCCGGTCATCTCCGGTTATCTACCCTATTGTGTCCCGAGCTGTGAGCGGTTCGGACCCGCTGAGCGGGCACCGGATTAGCCTGCTCCACTACGACATCATCGTCCGTGACCTTGGAACTTTTAAATTGCCCCATAGACCTACCCCTCCCAAGCTGTGAAATCCGCAAGGACAAGCATCCCGAATCATCCCGGCTCCCGCGCCTTACGTATTAGTTAGGCCGAAGCTTGTCTCAGTCAAAAACCTTTTTTCTTTCCTGGAAACAATATAGTGAAGAAACCTGTTCGGCGACAAAATGGGCTCCGTCAGCCCCTCCGATGAGGAGCTGACCGTTTTGGTCACGGGTTTTGGCGTGCGTCACCTCTCTCCTAGAACGTAATCAATTCCTCGCGCTTGCATCGTCACGACCCCAAATCCTAGTAATGGATGTCGCCCCAGAGTCTAACACTAGTGTTAGCCTTTCAGGGAGCATTACCCGGTGAATCCTTCCTGGGAGATAGCCTCGTCCCTGCCGGACTACCTCCCGCCGGACAGGGTCAAGGATCCGACACGCCGGTCTCCGCCGAATATCCCCAGGGTTCGGATTCTCGTGCATCCCGAACCAATCCGTGTGAACTACGAGGTCGTGCGGGGCTTGGTCCCGAGGCTCTGGGACGGCCCTCAGCAGAAGATAGACTTCGCCATCCACATCGGCATGGCGGGACCTCAGCCCGTCTACGCCCTTGAGAGGCTCGCGCATCGGGACGGCTACAACATAAAGGATGTAGACGGCAATCTTCTCGGGGACGAGGAGAGGCATAGGCAAGAGGGCGAAAGGTGGATCTGGCACGATATGCCTCAAGAGATCACCACCGACCTAGACATCGACGACGTATACAGGATCTGGGTGGAGCGCAGTCCGGTGAGTGTCTCGATAGGCACGGGAGCCGCTTCTTGGCTCGTTTTACGGAACTAACATGCAGGGCTCAAGAAAATCGGGAGGACGGCCTTGCGAATTTCGGATGACCCGGGGAGGTACATGTGCGACTTCATCTACTATTCGAGCTTGGCGCACCTGTCGAAGCAACAGCGGCCCAAGAAGTTGCTCTTCCTCCATGTACCCGCTGGATCTTGTCCTGAACGTATGGCGCTGGGAAAAGAACTCGTCCTGCAGCTGATCCGCTCGATTGTCGAAAGCGAAGTTGGCCGTACTGATGGAAGCAACGTGTAGATAGGAATCGCTGGGGAATCTCAGCACGTGCTGGTCTGCGGCTATGGGACCCAGTATGGCGTCGACAGGAATAAGCTCGCCCACGAAGAGGCTCGCTTATGCTCCGTGCTGTTTGTCACTGTAGCCATCTCGGTGGTTAGGTTCGGAAGATAAGGATTCGGCTCTAGCGTATGAAGGGGCTTGCTATATAAGTAGTCGTAAAAACGATACGAGTATAAGGTACTGGGTAACATACCATTCATATTACCCGATGTCATAGAAGATCCAAAATCCTAGGTCGTTCGTCACATAAGTGCTTGTTACAATCACCAGCGGTCTAGTAGAGAAGTTCGCGCTAAGTTACCGACTAGGTCAAGGAATGGACTGGCCAAAATCAGATTCACTCGAAGCTTGCGCTATAGAACCGACAAAATAGATCAGAGAAGCCATCGCACAAGAAGTTCGACGTTGCCCGTTATTGGAAGGGAAGCACCAACAGCTCCTATCTCTTTATTCACCCCCCTGGCTCCACACCGGGTCGTGGTAGAGATATATAGAATAAAAGAAAGCGGATTCCCTCAGCCGACCAAAGGTCGACAGGCGTCCCGGTGTTGAGCCCTGTCTAGTCTGGTCTGTGCAGGCAGCATCATGCTAGCGACGTCTCCCTCCCGTAGCCGCCACACGAAGATGCTTCCCCCGGGGCCGCACAAGTCGTCCCAAACGCCTTGATCAGCGGCCCCTTCACCCCAGCGTCCTGACTATCTAGAGGCGGCCTTCGGGGGGTATTTCTTCCCGCCCACCTCGACCTTCGGCTCGCAAGTGCACCACTCATCCGCGGGCACCTTGTCGAGGACCTCGGGTATGTGCCTGCCGCACCCGAACCACGCGGTCTTGCCTAAGTTAGGGGTGGGAAGAAGCGTCAGCCATGAGCGCGTGGTGGACTCGGTACTACAGACGGAGAGGGGACAGGTCGGATCGGACTTACTGCACTGGCTGCAGGTTGCCTTCATGCACATCTTGGGGGTAATTCCTTTTCCCGAGTGCGGCGCTTGTGTGTGTGTGTGTGAGAGAGAGAGAGAGAGAGATTGCTATCGACTTGGGAAGATAGGTATTGTGCGGCAAATACCGGTTATGTGGAAAACTATGAGCACCGAGACTGATAGAGAGGTATGGTAATCGGCAACGTCAAGTCGGCCAAATAAATACTCCTCTGGGCCAAAGGAGATACGGCCTCCGACCCCGACCTCACCGTCCATCGGCGACTATGAATAAGCGCGTGGGCCAGCAAGTCGCCGACTAGACTAGTGCTTTATCCACCCCATGTCGGCGATTAGCGGACCTCGAGCCTCACGGCCTAGAATAAGGACGCCGAAGGGTGGCTGCCTTATTGAAAAGAGGAACATATTGTTAGACCGGAACTGAGGGTGCGTTCGGTAGACCTTCGCGGCCACCAAGTATGTAACATTTTGCCACTTGGAGGTTAAAGTTCGACCGGAACGATAACCGAGCGACACCCGAACGACGCCGTCTGCCCATTTGGGAGCGATTTATATAATAAAGATATAATTAACAAGGCAACATATTACATTTGTTCAAATCTAACCTCTGTTTTAACTACTAGAAATCCCGGATTATAATTACGTGCACCCCCTTATATATATGTTTTTTATTTAAATCTATTACGACGACCCCGTACTTTATTTATAAGTAGCGGGTGGTACCGGATACACGTTAAATAGAATCTGAACAAAAAAAAGGCTGTTATATTCAGTATTTTTAGTGAATTTGAGGTTACGTATCGCTGCTTATACGTTATGAGTGATTACGTTACTACTATCGCCATGGCGGCATGAGTCGGGGAATTTTATAGTGGATCCAAGATCAAGATACTGTCATTATCGGACCGCATCATAACAAAACAGAGATAAGTTTAATGTGCATGAATTTATTTCAGAACGGCGATCGTTTTCTTCGGCATCTGCGGCCCCTCGTGATACTAGATGGGTACGAGCTAGACAGGGGGTTGAGGGTTGGGGGCAAGCCTGTTGATGTCCAGGCGTTGCTCACCACCTAGTTATCCTCAGCTCGCCGGTGAAGTCCCACTCCACCCGGCCCTCCTGGACCGCTCGCAGCAGGTCCTCCGAGAGCACCTCCCTCTCGCCGGTCTTGGGGTCCCAGTCCCAGCCCTCCTGCATCCACAGCCACCGGAGGTAGGCGCGGAGCTCCTTGTCCTTGGGCAGGACACGCATCCACTCGGGTTGGAACTCGCCCTCGCGCCCCTTGCCACGCCAGTCCTCCGCGCGGCCGAGTAAGGCATCCCGGCAGAAGATCCGCCAGCTGTCGAGCGCGTATCGTCCTTGCGTCATGTGGCCGATTTCCCAGGCTGCGGCTGCGGCCGCGGTCCTCGGGGGATCGTGGTCGTCGTCAGGCCCGAGGAGGAGGAGGAGCTCCTCGCCCGCCGCCGTGCGCACGTCGGCCTCGTCGTCGCCGACGGGTCCCGGGTAGTTCTTGACGCCGTACCGGACGCCGGGCCGGGGAGGGCGCTCGCACCATGTGCGGGCGTACCTCAGGATCGCGGCGGCGCGGACCGAGCTGAGGCCCAGGTGCCTGATCATGGCAACTATGTCGTCTGCGTTCGCTTCCGCGAGAGCTTGTGGCGTCGGGTACCTGTCGACGAGGCTGCGGAAAGCCGGTATGGCGGATTTCCCGGGTGTGCGGATCAGGAAAGTGACTGCTATCAGGAGGCGGAAGGGGTCATCCGCGAGCTCCTCTTGTATGAGTCCGAACCGCGGGGCATCGAGGCGAGGAAAGGGCAGCGCGGAGACCATCCCGCGGGGGGGACGTGGGCTTTTAGGCTTGAGAGGGCTTGGCGTGTCTGATGCGGTGAAAAAGTGCGATGTAGTGGTGCGTTTCGGCGTGCGACTCGGTGGCAGTAGCGCACCTTCATCGTTGCCGCTAGCATCCGGTGATGTTTCATTTTGTGGCTGTTCAGGGTTGTCGTCGTCAGCAGGAGCTTGCGTGGTGGGAATTACTGGGGTTTCCCTAGGAGACGGAGGCGGCGACGGCGGATTCGTTGGCAGTGCTCCTGACGTGATGTTGGCGGAAACTTGCAGTGTACAGCAACCGTGGCGCAGGACATCAAGACCACTCATAGGCTCCTGGCCACCTATGAGTGGTTGCCTTTTAAATGGACACCGTCGTCCATAAATGGAGGACTACCGGACATAGGTATATCTTGAACTTGAGTTCGCTTCGGCGCAAAGACATCCTCATCGTGTTGATACCAGGCCGAGGCTTTCATAAGCACCGTGGCATCACCACCTACGGCCGACCTCTGTTTCTCCAATTGCTTCTTCAACTTCCGCCTCTTCTTCTTCTGTGACTTTGAGGAACCTTCCTTTTTTCCATCGTCCGTCCTGTGTGCTTGCTCAGGGTCAAGCCGAGTCTCAGGTTGAGATTGGGCTTCAGTAACTGCCCAGTATGGTGATTCCTTGTCCTTAGCTTGCTGCCTTTTCCGCTTTTTGCCTGTTCTGGTCAGCTGTGATGGAGGCGGCATCGTGCTCTCTTGTTGATTCCTCAATACTTCCTCGCTATCTACAGTCCACTCGTTTACGGAATGGGGCAACACGAGCCGTGAGAGGAAAGTGAGGAGGTCCTGGCCGGCGAGAGGGTCGTTGGAAGTAGCCTTTTTCTTCATTGTTGTAGCACATGAGACCATCTGGTCCCATTCCTCAACACCCCGTAACAGGCTGTGGGTGGTGAAGTGCCTGATATCTTCGGTGGCTCCCCAGCCGTTAGCAGCAGCGAGGCCGAGCTCTCTCCTCTCAGCTTCGTTCTTGGACTCGAAGCCCCACATATAGTCATCTGCAAGCCCGGATGCCGCCTCATCGTCCTCCCCAGTTTGATGGTTTTCTTGCGCGGAGGCCATGATTCTAGTGAGGGTCTCTCCCCGAATACGCTCCAATGGTGTAACTAGCACGGATGTGAACTTCTCTTATCACGAATAACTGGTGTTGCAACTGGGAATGTATACCAACGCCGCAGCTGAGATGTGGAAGAAGCCTTTTCATTGAAGGAAGGTGTAGTTAAGTGGACGATGGATAGGCCCGTTGGGTGTTAAAGCCCGGGGGCCGTTGTGGTGTTGTATAGTGGGGCGGCTGTCAAGCTCCGAATCTTACTTTATGAGCGGGCAACACCTAGAACCTGAGAAGGGAATGAAGCAAGATGAAGTTGAACGGAATTCGGCTGATGGGAGGTTTAGAATTTGGACGCCTCAGGGACAGGAACATTTTGTTACCAGCACTACGGAGCACAGTTGGCTGAGCTGACAAGTCTGGATATCTACCTGAAGTTAAAACCCATGCACATTCATCATAACCTTTATGCAGGGAGCAAAGAACGACGGCAACGCGGCACCTCTTATTATAGGCGACTGTGGCTTAGCTAAAAAATTATGATCTTACGTCCTTGAGGAAGCTTGCGACGTCATTGCTAGTTAATATAATTAGCCTTAGCATTCTGGCTAAAGCCTGATATACCAAGGCGTCTTATTATTTCGTTCTTGAGACATGTGATTGCGATCTCAGCATTATCAGGAGTTGGATTGACATCTTCTAGTAACCGTGGGCTACTTTCCCTGGGCTGATTCAGGTCAGTAGCGCGCATTCCCTTTCTCATACATAGCCTACCATGGCAAAAAAAAAACAAAAAAACAAAAAAAAACAAAAAAAAGGAATTCGAGGGGTACCCCAGTAGTCGTACTGCTTCCGGACAACTCGAGAGTTATGCAAGCAGATAACCAGGGATGTCTAAAAACGAGGATTTTGATATACACTCTAGACTCAGACCCGGGATCGCTTCGTCCCCTGCAAATCTCAAAACTCTTTTCCCCTGACCGCAAACAAAGGAGCTTTGCAAGGGCGCCTAGTGTTACATACATGCGTTGCTATTCTATGTTCGGACGTTGTTGGTAGTCTTCGGGGGGTCGTAGACAATCTTTCTCGACTTGATCGATGCCCACTTGTACCGCTTGACCCAGATGCTAAGAGCAGTAAGAACTGCCGTGACGGTTAAAACCTTCAGACCCATTCGCTTCCGGTCGTCCATCTCCGGTTCCGCTGCCCAGTTCAAGAATTCGACAACGTCCTTGGCCATCTGCGAGGTGGAGGCCGGGGTCCCGTCTTCGTACTCGACGAGGCCATCGTACAGGACACGAGCCATAGCAATACCGGTCCCGGGGAAGTAGGGGTTGAAGTTCAAGCCAGCACCGACCTGAGCACCGGCAGGGGGCTCTTCGGGGTATCCAGTCAACAAGCTGAAGATGTAATCGCAGCCACCGTGTCGTCCCTTGACGATCAAGCTCAAATCAGGGGGAAGAGCTCCGTTGTTTGCAGCCCGGGCGGCCTCGTCGTTCTTGTAGGGGGCAGGAAGGTAGTCGGAGAGCTTGCCAGGCCGCTTTTCGATTTCACCCTCATCGTTGGGCTCGCTGTCATACTCGTTCTGCTCGGCTAATTCCTTGGCCTCGTCCACAGTTAAGATAGTACCGACAAGAGCTCGGTAAGGGACACGGCTAAGCGAGTGGCAAGACGCGCAGACCTCCTGGTAAACTTGGAAACCTCGACGGAGCCTTTGCACAGGTGAGACCAAGCTTGACATGGCGCCGATGGGAACCCGTATACTTACGCCTGATGGTCGAAGGTCTTCAGCCATTGCGCATGGACCCAAGGGTACTTTGTGGGGTGTAGACTGCGCAGAAAGTATTAGCCGGCAGGGCTCGCTTCCGATGGCAGTAATCGTGGGACATGTATCCCGGCTATGAACGGAGTCTCTGTTCCTGACCCCTCCAAGTTGCAGATGCATGTATTCGCATTCGATTTTCTGTAAAAGTCGAAACTCACCCTTCCTCAGCAGGAGTCATTGCGTGTGCGGTAGGTCCGTAGAGGTGATAGTACCAAGCAACCGATCCGATGGCGAAAGCTGTCGAGGCGGCGGCAGCAATGTTAAGCTTCATCGGAGATTCGCCGGTGCTAGATGTCGAGGCGGATCTCTGTGAAGTAGACGCCATCGTCAGTCTCTGTTCTTCCTACACCCTGCGCAGTACGAAAGAAACAATCCATGCATGGCCAGATTCAAACCAGAAGCATGGCATTCCTCCCGAGGTCAGTTCGTCATCGTACCTTGGAGACGGCAGTCGCGCCATTTCTAGCACCGTTGAAAATGCGCGTGGAGCGCAGGCAAGATCTTGCCAACATATTGGACGAGCTGCTCCTCTGCTGTGGAAATCAGTTGAAGCAGGTTGACAAGGTCAATGGGTCGTCGGGGCGTTGTCGTCGGAAAAGGTTGAACAGCTGGATGTATTAGAACTGGGCAGGGCCAGCAGCAAAGTTAACGTTGAATGAAAAAGTGCTCAGGCCTTTCCTCTCCCTCTCTCCTCCCCCCCAATGCCCCATGCTCCATGCCCCATGCCTAACGCAGTCGCTACGACCTGAGCAATTGGGAAATACTTCATTCTAATTGGTTGGAATGATCCAATGGCTCCAATGCTCAGACCACCCGATTGTCCAAAATCCTTAACCCACGTTCTTCCACGTGACCGGCCCAATGCTAGTACTGCTTAACCTCCATCATTCATTTTGACTGACTTTCGGCCTTCTCTCGGCTATGGACAAGGTAATGATAGACAAACCAAGTAATATAGATTATATCACCTTGGGTTGCTGTAGGATATGAAGGCCTGGTCACCCGTATGCATATCGTAAGGCTATGCGGTTACATTGCAGTTGCAAGACGCTCCAATACCAGCCCGACCATCTGAGGTTATGAACGTAACCCCAGAAGCATGAGCCGAACACCATGAGCACAAGCTTCGTGATCCACGGCATGAAATCCAGCCGCACTCAAAGCACCCAACCATTATATATTCGACGCCGGTCACCTCTGCCTGGCTGAGTACACAAGAGTGCGGAACCACTGTCCCTGCAAATCCCAGGGGGGTTCTTTGTTAATTGCCTCCACTGGTCCACCATATGCCGTATAAGGCTAAAAGGTAGACCCCTATGGAAATTGTATGGAATACACGTTGGCCACTTCGGCCAAGATCGATCTCTGTTACCTGACGCTAAGGGCAAGCACTGGCAAGACCGTCAAAGCATGCTTATTCCCATACAAAAACTCATATGGGAGGTTACCCGGGTTTGTAATGGACCTGGTAGAGGTAATTAACTAAAAATACCCGTGGGTGTTGTACTTGATAGAATGGCTTGTTTGGATACTCCTCCCTCCCAATGGTAGTACTAAGATGGACTTGGATATGCTGCTTCATAGTCATTTCCACCCATCGATACTTCTCGCGAGATATGCCACCTATCTACTAACCGCTTCACCATGGCCGCAGCACCTCGAGTTCGAGCCCCTGCGGACTGACTTGGATTGCGCTGGGGGAGAACCCCCTGCTGACGGCAGTTATTCCCACTCCTTCTGGGCGTTTCCGACGGTGGCCGGTCCCGCCTGAGCCACTCATTCCGCGATGACAATAAGCTTCGCGACTACCTAGGGATGCCCAGCGGGGACGCACCAGCCGCGTGTCTGTCGTCTGAGAGGTTCACGCTGAAGACGCGTGAGTTGACAGATCGAAAACCCACTCTCGCACCCCCTTGGCGCAGCGCGCACACGTGATGGGGGACGGTATGCTGCTCGAGTCTCACCTCACGCATCTGCAGTCTGACAAGACTTGGTTGCAGAAGCTTGTGGGCCAGCCAACCCCGGTGATCCGGGCGGGCCCGAGGGCGGCGACCAGATGGGCAGCCCGGAGATGCGGACTTTTGTGGACGACGCCGCCACCTCTGTGTCCAGTCACTAACGGTTTGGCATATCTACTACGAAGCACGGCAGTCGGTGCCCCGCCGGAAAGAGCTTTTCGGCATACGGTTCGCCTGGAACTACGAGCGACTATGCTTGGAGATGCTCATGGGCGAAAAGTAGCTGCGGTCCGGGGAGGGCGGAGTACTAGCTATTTTCACGAAGACGGTTATATCGTAATGTGATGGGTCTCCGGAAATGCGTCTTGTCGGTTGCTAGACGCATATGTGACTCTATTCCTATTTAGAAGCAAACAATTTGAAATCATTCCCCGTTGACCCAGTCCCAAGCGCAATTCTGACTCATTTAGCGGAAAACCGACGTTACATAACACGAAAGGAAGCGTCTCTTTATCAATGACGGCCATTCGTGACAGCCACTTTTCTCCGCTCTTTGACGGCATTGGCAAGGGTCGCGAGAACGGATTCTGTGTCTTCCCATCCAATGCAGGCGTCTGTGATACTGACACCGTACTGTAGACCGGCCTTGCCCTCTTTCGGTACCTTCTGGCTTCCTGCAGACAATTGGTCAGTACGATACGGAACAAACGCAACTAGGACGCGTACCTTCGTTTATGTTACTCTCGATCATCACACCCATGATCCCGGTTTCCCCCTTGGAGATCTGCTCTGCTAACTCGGCGGCAACCTTCGGTTGGTTCTTATGGTTCTTCAACGAGTTGCCGTGACTGCAGTCGACCATGAGCCGGGCGTTCAGTCCGGATTTCGCCAGGGCTGCCTTGGCCTCTGCGATGCTCTTCGAATCGAAGTTGGTGCCGCGTGTTCCACCCCGGAGGATAACGTAACAGTCCTCGTTACCAACAGTGCCGACGATGGCGACGACACCCGGCTTCGTGACCGAGAGGAAGTGATGAGGGTGCCTCACGGCGCCAATGGCGTCGATTGCGACACCTAACGTCCCATCCGTGCCGTTCTTGAACCCGACGGGGAAAGAGAGGCCGCTGGCCAGCTCCCGGTGCAATTGACTCTCGGTAGTTCTGGCGCCGACCGCACCGGCCGACAAGAGATCGGCCAAGAACTGCGGCGAGATGGTGTCGAGCATCTCGCTGGCGATGGGCATCCCCTTGCTGGTGAGGTCGACGAACAGCTGTCTCGACAGGCGCAGACCCTTGTTGATCTTGAAGCTGTTGTCGATATCTGGGTCGTTAATGAGGCCCTTCCAGCCGACCGTCGTCCTCGGCTTCTCGAGGTAGGAGCGCATAACGATGAGCAGCTCGTCCTTGTGCTTCTCCTTCTCCTTCAGGAGCATGTCGCAGTACTCGAGAGCGGCCTCCGGGTCGTGGATCGAGCAGGGGCCGATGATGACGAGCAACCGCTGCTTCTCGTCGGTGCCGTTGACCACCGCGACTACCTCATCTCTGCTCTCGAGCACCGTCTTCTTCGACTCTGGGGTTTGGGGAATCTCATGTTGGAGTAGGTCGGGCGGCGTGAGGGGGTTGTAACCGCGAACTGGAATGGGAAATGTTAGTTCTTTTCTACTTCCACGGCAAGATTGAGATAGATTGCAGGACGGGGAAGCCTCACTCCGCCAGTCTTCGCTCTCGGCCTTGTTGCCGACGTTCTTGTTCTCGATGTAGAAGCTCTAGGTAGGTCGTGGGTCAGATGGTGGGGCAATTCTTGGCGATAACTTTGTTTGAAATGTTCTGGAGGCGAACACTTACTGACATGATGAACCCGGATTAAGCAAAACTCGTATGTTATGGTAGTATGGGTCTGAAAAGATCTAAACTCGATATCTCAGGTTCGCGCGCAATGAATTCCTATTCAGACTTAATGCGATCTCGGAACTGACGACCAAAATTTTTCGTTGTGGCTCATTCAATGACCCTGAAGGTTTCGGACGTGGGGTTACCTCCAACTACCAATTAAGCGCAAGATATTTGACTCTTAATGCGGTACAACTCCCAATTATAGTGCCACTCAATCTAACGTAGTACTCAGGCACCTAGATTGCCCTTGGCGGGGGTGGCGGGGTGAAGGTGTAGGTCCTACTTATAGGGGGAAGATTGCACAGGGCTCACCTTCAACCCTCTCGACGGAAAACATAGACAACGAACGACATCAAGTTATCTATGCCCCCTTTTGTTAAACGCTTTCAGCTTACCCGGCTTATCCGGCTGACCTCGTATTACTGTGCATACACGGCTCTTTCACTCCGAGAAGGCTACGTGCGCGATGGGCTGGCCGTCGCTTCACCTGCACGTCCTGTATGCTAGTTCCAGTGCTCCCGTTGCTCACAAAATTCTGGCCTGATAGTTGATGATAAGCCGTCGCCCCGACCGACGATTAGCTATATGATGTCAATGTTGATGATCTTAATGTCCTCCTCGGGCTTTTCCTTGTACACCCTCGTATTCTCTATCTTGTGTATGACATCCAGTCCCTGAACTGCTCGCCCAAAAATCGTGTGTTTGTTATCAAGCCATGGTGTCTTCTCCGTGGTAATGAAAAACTGGCTACCGTTGGTGTTGGGGCCGGCATTTGCCATGCTGACTGTGTAAGGCTTATCATGCTTGAGCGTGCTGAACTCATCTTCAAACTCCCTTCCCCATATACTCTCACCCCCTGTCCCGTCACCCAGCGGGTCACCGCCCTGGATCATGAACTTGGGTATCACCCGATGAAATATGGTGTTATTGTAATAACCACGTTTCGAGTGAGTGACGAAGTTTTCCACCGCTTTCGGAGCGGCATCGGGGAAGAGTCGGATGTGGATATCACCATACGTTGTATGCATGATAGCTGCCCTGCCACTTTCCGCCGCCTTCGTCTGCACCGCTTTCCTGGGATTCAGCAGCGTTGGCTTCTCGTTCTGTACGTCTCTTTGCGATTTGGATATCTCTTCTTCGTTAGTGAACATATAGAACCGCACTTTCCCTATGGCTGTCGTCGCCAATATAGGATCTCGGGTTTCGGACTCTTGCAGCAGCGGGTTATTCGAGGCCGCCATGGCGACTGTCGTCACCCCCTTCTTCTGGGGCTGGCCTTGGTAGATGGCTAGATTGACCGGGCGTAGGTTCTCATCCTTTCCATATACCTTGACAACTTGGTTGGTAAAGGTGTTGAGGACTTTCACGCCAACGATGGAACCGTAAAGGATGAAGTGACCCGACTCGTCAAAGATGACGTTCACTTTGTTGTTAAGCGATGCAGATTCAATCTCGCGTTCTGCCGCGAGCCGTCTTCCGAAGTCAACATCATCCAGCTTCTGCATAGCGGTCCCAGCTTGCTGCATCTCCTCAATGACCTGCAACGATTCGTCGTACGTTCGATACAATTTGGCAGTGCCAAACTCGAAAAGCCGTATTTTACGGTCAGGGAGGGAGTACGTCACAAATTGATGACCCGATGGAGAAACTGTGATCGATACTGGTGTCGACTTTGCCTTCTTGAATTCGAAAAGATTGGTGGAGCTCTTGTACTGGAACACATTGTTGGGTTTCTCGTAGTTGGCATTAGGTGACCAGTACTCCAACATGCCCTTTTCGTCTGCCGATACGACACAGTCATAGGCGTGGTTGAACGCCATGACCGACACCACACTCCTATGAAGACCTTTGATAGAGTGGATAGGATATGAACTCTCCCCTCGTCCATCGTAGATATCTATCAGTGGTTTCGCGTCGTCCGAGACGGCCAGGAGGGGAAGCGAGGCGCCACGTTTGTGTACCCAGCAGATACACCTTGGCGTGTAGTCTAGAGAAAGCATGGTGAGAAGGTCGAAGGTTATCACATCGAAGATCTTGACTGTTCTATCCGCGCCAGCTGTAGCGAAGCTTCGTCCATCCTGGCTGACCGAGACTGACCGAATCTCGCCCTGGTGTGCCTTGAACTCCTTTACGAACTCGATGCCTTGTGCTATCTTTTTCCAGAACTTGACGACGCCATCGACGGAGCTCGTAATGAGGAAATCGGTCAAGGGGGTCACGTTGACGAAAGAAACCTGCTCCTTGTGCATCAAGGACTTAGAATACCGTGCGGATCTGGGGAGAGCCGATATATAAAGCTTCTCGTATGGAAGGACGCGCCGCTTTTTCTTGGGAGCTGCTGATGGCAGCTGTGGCCCCATATCATCCTCGTCCGAAGAGCTGTCTGCAACTCGAAGTCAGCCATCAAGATCTCCCAACTCGGAATTCGAGAACGCACCGCTACCAATTCGCTCCGCAAAATCAGAATGACTCCTCTTATTCGATTTAACATCTTCCTCGTCGCTTTTTGTCTCCATCGTGCTGTCCCGTAAATTCCAGCTACCGTCACAATTGATGCTTTCAAGTGTAATATGATCTCGCGTTAGCTACACTGAGTTGTTTACATAACTCAATCGAGCTTGCCAAAGTATGTATGTAGGTAAATTAGGTGTATCGGCATCAAGAAATCCCGCCCTTCTACACAAGGGTCGATGGTCCGCATCGGGTCTTAGCACGGGCTCCTAATGTATGGCCTAATGCAAAGAGTTTCTACCCAGTAAGTATGTACCTAGGCTAGTACGCTTCAACGTGGGGTTCGTGTAGGGTCAAGTCAGCCAGACACTTACGAATGGCGTTATGAATGCGTATCCGACAAGTTCCAGCCCGCCCGCATGTTCTCTTCCCTACCTACATAGGTACGTAGTGCTTGGTACGAATGTTAACCATTGGTAAACCGACTAAAGTTTGATGCCTCTTACTACCCAAAATTCCCCAAACAGCATTCAATCCAGGAAGGCCATTCGAAACTTACCCACTCCATTCACAAGTGGCTTATTACCACCATATCTGCGTACTTCGAGCATCACAAGCCGATTTTAAAGACATTGTTCCTACCATTCTGACTGGACCTGTTCCCATTGCTTAAGCGGTTAAACCATGGCTAGGCATCGTTTACAGAGGTTACAGTCTCCGTCGAGGCAGTTTTCTTTGATGCTTCACATTGCTGGCATCGCGTCCTTTGCCGCCTCGTTCCGGTTTCTTAGCACCTGGAAGACGCCACTGTCCGAGGCGTTCGGAGGGCATTACAAGTTTCTTACCATTATCGGCCTATCTTTGGCTTTGTGCACCTTCGTTGTCGGTCTGCTAGCCGATGTTACACTCTCTCCGCGATTATTCAAAATCAAGAACCTGCTATCAGTCTGTTCAACACCACTAGAAGTTCTGGGCAAGTAGAAAAGTGACCCAATCCTGTGCCATCTAGCTTTTATTAATTTCTTTTGCGAATGCTAACTTGTTCGCAGTATGTATTAGCGTATTTTATTTTCGCGTGTGTCGTCTTACTATCGCCCTAGCGCCCGGGATATGGCCGGACGTAAGCATAAAATGTTAACTTATAGTAGATCAGCATTCTCTATTGGGGGCTCTGTGCCATTGACAAGGGCCTTGTGATGCAAGAAGAGTTTCAGCTTGATTTCTTGCCAGACTTTGGGTTCCATGCTGCTCCGGGCCTCCTGTTGACGTTGGATCTCCTACTGCTCAGTCCACCGTGGACTATCCACGGGTATGCTGCAATGGTGCTGAGCCAGACAATTGCGTTTCTGTACTGGTTCTGGGTCGAATACTGTTTCTCCCGCAATGGATGGTAAGCATCTGATAGCCACACCTCGAAAGATTGGGCTGAAACTGGGATCCCGAGGATTGACTAAACAACACAAGGTACCCCTATCCTATATTCGATATCCTAAGCAGCTGGCAACGTGGGATGCTATTCACGTTCTCCGCATCGTTGATGGCAGGTTCGACGGTAGCGCTGAAATGGCTCTACGGGCGACTGAACGGCATAGAAGAATTCGAGAAAGAGGCTGTTAGCGATCTTGCAGGCATGAGAGCTAAAGCTGAGTAGGGCATGATTCCGAGTAGGCGGCCACCCGATGCTAAGCGACCACGACTCTGATTTGGCCTCCTTACATGAAGGAGACCGAAGATCATGAAGTCGCTATGACTTGAAATTTCACTCCAACGAGGCGCCCGAATAGAACGGCTTCAGACATAGAATTCAAGCACAGGAAGACGACTAAAAGAAATTTGCCAGAACCGCCACCAAGTCTTGGTATATACGCGCCTAAACCTAGAATGGTGCTTAGATGCGGCCCGCGTAGAGGGGCCTCACCCATCCGTCATGCCAGACCATGTTAAAACCCCCGTGGAGGCTTACAAGCAGTCTCCTGCAAGTGTGATGCCGCGGACGCCACTCATGAATTGTGTGGCTGCCATCATTGAAGGGCAATGCTGCAGAATCCCCGTACCCGGTTGTTTGGGTGCCCACTCCGCGGTGCGCCGGCCGGCCCTGTCATCCTTATCGCGCCAATATCCGTGGCCGGACTGGGAAGACAGGAAACGAGGGTGGCCGCTAGAGGAGTAAACCTAGCCAAGAGTTCCCATGACCAGACGTGACCAAACCTTAGTCTAACAATTTCGTCAACCATCACCCGCATCGCATTCCCAACCAAGCAAACATTTGAACCTAAAGGTGCCCCAACCATCCGGTCACCTCGTAAGCAGCCAAGCGTTCAATCTCGCCCTCATAGAGTCATCGTTCATTAGTCTTTCTCTCGTCTCCTCTGCATTCTTGGCCTCACGGAGGTGTTGTCGTACTACCGAACATGCTTGACGCCCGATGGCATAGGGAGGGACAGTGTGCACATGCAAATTACTGCCCTTAGTCGACTTCTCCCCGCCATCGGTTATTGGAACGGCAATGCCACGGCCAAAGAAGCCTGGTGCTCCGGAACCCAAACGTCGAAGTCGAAATGGATGTTGGTTCGTGACGATCCATTCACGCCTTCGCATTCGCCACTCGGAATGGGCTAACTCCAGAAAATAGGCCTTGTAAGAGCCGCAAGATCAAGTGCGGGGAGGAGCGGCCCGGTTGCTTAAAGTAACGTCTCGTCTCATACGTACTGTGCTGGCACTGGCCGGATGTCCCGTCTTCGCGCAAGCATCGCAATGGAAATCCCAGTTGTAAACTATGAACGGCTGGCTAACCTAACCTGTGATTTACTAGCTGCCAGAGAACGGGAGAAATATGCGACTACAGCATCCGCCTAAATTGGGACGGCCACAGAGGCAAACGCCCTGAAGGGGTCCTTGACTTTGGCCAAGAAGTCGTGTCTCCAACTGCGCCCGCGCCCGCCAAGGGATTTAAGCTTGTTCATCAGTATCCCTCGACAAACGCACCTGGATCTCGTAGGCTTGAACCTCTGACTGGCGCCGCAACCGAGCCTAGACCCGATAAATCTAGAATTGCCCGAGGCCACCCGCCGCCCCTAGCCGAAGGGTCAGGCCAAAGTTTTGATGATCTGGAGAACTTACAGCGTTCTACTAAACGGACTAGATTCAACGTTGACGCTCAAACTCAAACTGTTGAGCAAGCCGAGAACAGACCGTGTTCCTCTCGTTCGTGGACGGTGGAGTCTGGCACGGCATCGCTAAGATTCCCTGCCGCCTCAGGGATATTCTCAGGGGAATCTCCGCCAACGCCAGCTACGTCTTCCACGTACAGCGACGATGATCCTCGTCAATCTGCGCGCCTGGAGTTACAGAGTAGCTCCTCATCAACTATCAGGCGCCTCTCTGTGGGCTCTCTTTTGTCTACTGCTTCCGGGACTTGGAGACCCCAGGACGGAAGTGCTGACTGCATGACTACCCGATTACCAATGCTAGCCGTCGAATCCAAGCTGAGCTCTAAAGAAATGACTTTCTATGGCATTGACAGAGGTTTTACAGACTTCGACTTGGGCAAAAATGATGATCAAAACGCCATTACTGGCTTATCTCCGTTGGTGCGTCGTGAATGTGTCGAAACGCCCCTTGAGGATATTGACCTCGACCTCGACCTGTTCCCGAATGAGTTCGGATTTGGTGTGGAGACCTGTGACATGAACAACGAAGCCGGGGGGTATTACGCCAAGCCGGTCTCGATATACATTTCCCGCAATCTCGAGCCGTTACCCTCAAAGTATGTGTGCCACTCACAGCAACTTACTCATAACTATTGTTGACATATCTTCAGGCTTACTGAAAACCCTATGAACATTCTGGTACGTATCCCTCCACTGCGTCGCTCGAGTATATGCTGAAGGCGTAGACAGTACTTCGTGAGTTGTTGAACTTGCCAGTTGCGCTCATATCTAATCTCTCGGCTAGCACCACTTCTTAAACCACACTGCTCGCGGTAGGTAGCTGTTAGACCTATGTCGTCTTCATTCGTACTTATTGCATAGTAGTTCTCGTTCCTTACGATGACCCTCATGCCAACCCCTTCCGCACTATCTTACCGCAGATGGCGGTCAGGGACGACAATCTGCTTGCTCTTCTGTTGGCGTATTCAGGTAAGCTGTCACATACACACGTTTGAATGTTTTTGCAATACTAACAGACGCGAGTCAGCTTCTCACAGAGCACGCGTCCTCAATCAACCTGAACCAACCCTGAGGATCGCTATCTGGGTGGACGACATCTTCCCAGCTCTACGCCAGGCTCTGGCCAAACCTGGGAGGAACTTCTCAGATGCCAACCTTGCCACGGCTATAATGCTTGCATCCCTTGAAATAATCTCTCCGCGGGTTTTTGGTTGCGATATTCCCTGGCAGAGACATTTGAGTCTCGCGCGGGAGCTAATTGCCGTCCGACCGGGTGGCTTGCGCGGAATGCAGATCAACTTTCGAGATGACCCAGTCTCCTCGTTTCTCTGGAGCTGGGCCGCTTATCTCGATGTCATTGGAAGTCTCAGTGGAGGCCGCAAGGAGCCGTCGCCTGCTTGGATCTTCGCCTACGAATATGATGACATCGTCGACGGGTACGATGAGATCGATTGCATTATGGGCTTCACGACGAGGTGCATCTATCTCCTCGCCAAAGTTGCCGATTTAGCCGGCAAGTGCGATGCAGAACGTATAGGAGACGACCACAACATCCGTAGCGACTGGAGACCAAGTGAAGATGTCATCGAGCAAGCCGAGAAACTTGAGGCCGACATCTACGACAGCGTCCGGAGGCCTCCTGTTCCATGCAAGCATATCCACAGCAAAGGCGATTTGGAGAAATGGGACAGGGTAGGGTTGACAGCGACTAATGAGGCCTTCCACTGGGCTGCCTTAGTTCACCTCTATCGCCGCGTCCAAGGCAAGCCATCCGATGACAATATTGTCCAGGACGCTGTGCAGAACATCATCACATGTTTTGATAATATTCGCCCGGGTGGGGCAGCGGAGTTCTGTCTTTTATTCCCTATGTTTACTGCTGGGTGTGATGCTAGGGATGAAGGACAAAGGGCTTTGATCCTTGGGAAGTTCGTGATAGCCGAAGCTCATGGGATGACACAGGTAAGTTGCTATAGGTCACATGTATTCTAGTTGTATCCGGACCTAATGTTTTCTCACGCAGGTACATAATGCGCGGAGGTTGATGCAGAGGGTATGGGAGACAGGAAAACCTTGGGAGACGTTGGTTAGTACGGAGTTCATTGGATGAGAAACCCCAGCTAATGCAGCTGTGTGGTATCACGAGAAAAGGGGTTAATGATGGGATTATGTCTTAGTCATCTAGCAGCGTTCGCTCTCATTTGGCGACGCTCTAAGGGGTAAACACTGGGATCCAGGCGCGACGGGCAGCTTATGCATCTGGCAAGACGATAAGGAGTTTCCATCCTCAGCTTGAGAACCAGCAGGAGGGGCTCCTCGGAACATGAGAACGGAAATCCGTTATTCCCCCCCGGACTATTACAGTCTTAGCGGGCATGTAGTGTTCAACAATTGAGGCGGGCCGTATCAGACTGTAGAAACAGAGACTTTCCCATGGGAAGGCCTAGGCCTGCCGTTTGGAGCTGACATGACGTCTGGACAAATTTGTGTGACATGCTGACGTTCATTAGCTGGAAATACGGAGTGCCTAATCTGGACTATAACCGAGATGAGATCTCGACTCCAAAAATGATATCCACATCTGGTACCGCATGCAACACGTCAGCCGCCACTACTACACTATCGACATCACTGCCGGTTAACGAATCCTGTTCGCACACATTACGCGGGGAGATAATGTGGCATTCATCTCGTCACATCGACATGGGAGTATATACCTTGCCGGAGTCCATGTTCCAATTATGGTGAAAAAGCGGCAAGGATATCCGCCCCATCTTACCACACACGTAGTTCCTGTCGGGTTCTGCATTCTGCGCTGTATGCACATATTTAATGACACAGCCTTACATGTTACTGCAGGATCGCCCCTCACACCCGCCGTAAGGGATCAGGGGGTACCCTCGCACGTTGGGACAGAAGCGTCGGGTCGGGACGCCTTGACAGGGTCTCACTGCGGAGAGGGTAGACCATTCTCCGCGGCAAAGCAGCCCCAACTCGACAAGCGCGGTCGCAGCTTATGACATATCCCGCCAGCAAACTCCTCCAATTCATCGTACGCGCCCCCATCCAAAGCATATCATGCAGCGCTGGCCTAGTGGATATCATCCAGGATTGGAGTACGTCTCACCCCAGCACGCATCGTAAAGGGGCCCTCCTGATAACACCCACATCTGCGCTAGATTAGATGTTTTTACCGAAGATTTGGAGACGTGACTGGGGGCCGTTTCTAAGTATTTGAAGCAAGGGCCTGGCTCAGGACATAGGCTAGCAGTGCCACTTCACCCATCCCACAAGATAAGGCAATAGTCTACCCTCTTTCCAGCGAAGTAGTCGGATGTAAGTGCGCAAATGTATCCGACGTGGAGAGGGACTAGACAAGGAGCGCAAGTTCTGACGATATGGACAGAGAATCCCGACAGGATTATCGAGGGACGACAGGATAGAAGGTCGCCAGACCACCTGTCCCCCCGCCCCTGGTTCTATACTAGCGCTTATATACTGACACCAGCAGGGACACATGGCCAAGCCTGGAATGCTTCAGGCCGTTCCGTCATGGCGACAGCCTCCAGTGAGTTGGGACTTGCAAATGTTAAGTACATAGCCGCACAGAAGTAATTCTGTCAACTCTACCTGTTGTAGGGTCCGTTCCGCAACTCGAACCAAATTTAACTTGTAAACCGAAGGCGACGAGTGACGAGGCAAGGACATAAAACTAGGAATAAGCTTACGCTGCTGACAGTTAAAGCCATGGATGGAATTTCTATGTCTGGACATGGAAAGCAGGTGGCTTCAATCTAGCCTTGGATATGTCGTGGTGGGTGAGTGATGAATGCATGTTTATTCGCAAAAACATGCCTACATTATCTACTCTATAATCTCGGTTACTGTATGCACGAGGTACTTGGGGGTAACATAGAAACAAGCTTTAGTGGATCCATCAGCGGTCCGCCAATCCGCGCAGCTATAAAGCTAATTGGCAGACTAGTGGGCCCAGCAAAGAGGTGCCATTCTCTCTGTACCGTAAGAGGCTTTCACCCCCGCGAAAATTGAGAGCAATCCTTTTACCCCCACTAAAACCAGATCCTTTATACGCGTTGCGTAGAAAAGGTGAAGGGATACTTGCATACATACATGTAGGTATATACTCGATTCCATCATTTTACCGAATATTATTACATAGGGGCAGTCTATTGGGCCTCGGTCTTTCCCCTCGACAACTTGTAAGGAGATACCCCCCGTCATGGACATTGACGATATCCTTAGGGAGGTTGATCCCACATTTGATGGCATACCGCAAGACACGCGCGACCTTCAAGCCCTGACACGTGCCTGGGTAGCAGAGAGGTCTGCTCCGGAGCTCCTGAAGTAAGTGTGTTATCTTCTTACGCTGGCCTGGTGGCAAGGTTATTTATTTACTTTGGGTACCACAGCTGGCCGTCCGATGGGTTCTTTGAACGTATCAACGAGCGCATTAAGCAGCAGATCGAGAAAGTCGAGGAGATGACGGGCGACATGGACCCCAAGACCAACTTTGCCTTGATCGTCATACAGACTGAGCTTGAGCGCTACAAGTTCCTTGTGAGGAGCTATCTGAGAGCAAGGATTGCCAAGATAGACAGGCACACTCTCCATTATCTCTCCACCCCTGCCCTCCGAGCCCGCCTCTCGCCAACCGAGCTGGCCTATGCAACACGACACCAGGCTCTGCTTCACAACCATTATCTATCTTCTTTTCTTTCTTCTTTTCCTCCATCCTTGCAAAACCTGAACGATACTGCCGGTAATATCAGCATGATCGACACCCCTGACCTGGACATTGCCGTCTTTATCAGACTTCTACAAGATACCCGCGTCAGGGGTCGTGGAACTGATGCTGACGGTGAGATGGACGGGAAGAATGGCGATGTCGTCATTCTCAGGTGGTCGGATGCCAGGGAATTGCTCGACTCTGGTCGAGCCGAGCTTGTCTAATCCGGCTGCGTGATTGGCGCCCAGTGCATACCAACCTATCATATGTCGCTCTGGAGTTCTGCAATAGATACTCGTGCAGCTCGCGCGGTTCGCGGTTGGTGAGGCTCGTTGCGCCACCGGAAGTTGATTATTCAGCGACCATGACATGATCCTACATGTCCCCGTGGTACTTCCATCGACTTCGAGATGGTGAGGTACTGTGATAACCCCCCCAATCTCGCGTCATATTCCTGAAAACCGATAGTAGCCTCTTGCCGCAGGCTTCTCTTGGCATCCTTGGAATGCTCACGGGTTGCCGCCACCTGTGAGAAAGGATAAGGCTACAGACGGGATCCATCCTAATGGATCGCTGTCGAGCTGTAAGACGCCACAATATAGTTGCATCCTATTCTACGAGGCACTAGAGCTCGACATATGGAAAGCATGGGTAGTGAGGGGGCCGAACTTCCTGACGAATCTCAATCTGCAGCGACAAGTATGACATATGTTACATCTACCACTGGCCAAACTGGCAGGCTTTTGGGACCCGGCTGCGGATGAGCACATATGTGCAGAGCGGACAACATATCCAGCAGACACACCGAGTATGATGAGATTGTGGTGGCACATCTCAGTCCCGGCGGTGTTATTCAACGTGCGTGATAAGCTCTATCTATAAGAGTCTACGATGATGGCAGATAGTAAGAACGGCGAGACCCCCCAGTCTGGGGCGTCGAGGAATCCTTGCACGACTGCCAATCTTGCGGGTATACACTCATGCCACAAGCCCGCCGCCCCTAACCAATAACCAATGTGGTGTCGAGGTGTCTATGCAATTGACAGACCCCGAGTCTCTTATACCTAGTCCTCGACTTTTCCTGGTTGTTATGCAACGTCTCTACTAGCCCAATGGAGGACAGCGCCAGACATGACCGGGGACCTGACCCTTCTCATACAGCGTCCATTTCGGATGGATAAACCGAGTGGGAAGAAATGCTATATACGGCTATGGGTTTAATGTTGGTTGCTAGGGAATCGCCCCTATATAACTGATCCGCAAGGGACTAAGTTTGCTATACGTCTAAACATACCTTACGCCGGCTTTGGATGTACGAGATACTTGTGTTAAGAATACAGATATATAAGATGGCAACAGAGCTGTGGTTTAACGTTTATATTCCTATTATTCTCCATGTTTTAACAAATATGAATTCGATATCGTCTTAAAGCTGAACCGTCCATCTACATGCTTCAGCACAATTCCCTCCCGCTTTTTACCGTTTATCCCGATACCTTCGGCCCGTGCTAGGATCTCCTCGACATTCCTCGCAATGTCTCCAAGACGACGGTAGCCTACGATAGGCACATGTTTCAAGCCTATGCGTCCTACCAAGGCCTCTGTCTCTTTCGGCTTCATGTATCTCCGCTCGTCAATGTCCCAAGCTGCAAACACGAAGAAGTCGTGAAATCCAAGCGGGAAGCCCTCGAAGTTCTTCTGTATAGAGCTACCACACAACTCGCCCTGGAGGGCTATGTTCCTATTAAGCCGTGACAGCTTCTCCGGCAGGGCGTTCTCCTTGGCGCTGGTCCAAAAGTAGCCGCCCTGGCTCTCGGGCTTCTCGACATTCCTCGAACAGACGCCAACCCGTCCGTTCGGCTGCGCGGCAGTCTGCTTGCCCTCAGTGCCCAGCGGCGCCAGCTTGTCCGTCAGGGGGTTGTCGTTCCGGACGAAGTAAACCGTCATGGAGGATCCGTCCATCTTGACGGTCTCCTGGAAGATCTCGTCTCCCCACTTCTCAAACACGTCCGGTAGGTTCTGCACGCGCTCCTGGTCCGTCCTCGGGATGAATTCGGGCATGGGTATCTGGTCGGACTTGCGAGTCGACACACCCGTCGTCGTCGTCGCTGCCACCGTCGCCTCGAACTTCTTGACGCCTAGCAAGCCGTCGAAGGCCGTCTCGCGAAGCAGGCGCTCGGCCTCGCGCCGCCCATGTCGGATCTCGAGGTCCACCCATGCGGCGAGGATCTCGGGGAAGTCGTCGAGGGGCGCGAGGATGCCCTGCGAGATCTGGCCGCGCATCCGTGAGCTCTTGATCCGGAACCCGCGCTCGCCGTCATACGTGATGAACTTGTCCGCCAGGTACGTCCACCGGGAGTCGCCCGCTGGCAGGAAGCTGTCGATCTCGAAGAACACGGCCAGGTCGCCGGCCTTGAATTGCCCCGTCCCCGCGACGCAGGTCCAGCCGTCGACTTCTACCGCCTCGGTCCTGTCCGCGCCCTTGATTGGGTGCACCGCCGCCACTTTGCGCACCGTCACCAGCTTTCTGGCCATCTTGTTTAGGCAAAGCGGCGCAAATCTACGACGGCACCCGAAGAGGCTCCGGTTCACAAACGAATATAATTCAATGAAAAACGCAACGGCGACCGGGGAGACCGATTACCGAAGATTGTGCTGTTCAATGAAATCAGACGCACATAGAGGGGCGCGTTTATTGCTGACTCAACCCCTGAGACGGATGTACTCCAGTTTTCCACGTTGTCGGCAAACCATTGAACAGACGATAATAAAAGGGCGGGAAAAGAAGAAAGAGTGTTAGATTCAGAGACGAAAGCCCAGAAATATATGCGTTTCGGAGAATGTAGAAGAGTTCAAAATTTCCAAAACGTCGCCACTGGTTCGGATATCCGAAAGCTAATAGTGTTTTGCGCAATCCCAAGGACAGAAAAGTACTTCGTCCTCAGCATTAACTAGCGTCACTCGTATCGGAGCAAAACAGAGGATCATTAGAAAGTTTATAGTTCAGAAATCAGGAATCAACTCGGACCTCCAGTGACATGATAATTTCACACTTATATACTGATACGTGTATGGGAAATGAGACAATTTCGTCCTCTTAAACCACAAGAAAGGTGCCTCTGCGCTGTCAACCAAGTTAAGTGTCAATTTCAGCCTAATTCGACTGGAGGCCTATTGTTGCTTGGCTGCTCCAACTCCACCAGTGGTTGCCAGTAGTACTTGGAGGAATAATATGGCCCCGTGTTTTCTATCCCCTGGAGAGCTTGAACATCAGGCGGTCCCTCCGTCAATGTCTTGCGTTTTTGACGGAAGTGCCACCAGAGAAGACAGGCACAGGCAACAGCACAGAGTCCTGAGAGGGAGATACCAACGCCTATTCCCACTCGAGCTGCGGGAGGAAGGCGCTCAGATGAATCTTGACTGTTGCTCGCAGGCCTGCCTGCTGCCACGGTACTCTTCGCTGAAGAGCCCGTAGAGCCGCTTACAGTGCTGGCTGCTGCGGTATCGGTCGTGCGACTGGGAACTGGGGTTGACGGGCTAGTCGATCGAGTTTTTGTTATAGATGACACCTCGTTCGAGCTAGTCGAGGCTGGCTCGGCGGTTATATTGAAATAGTGCGACGTGACTGAAAGGGGCTCTGCTTCTCCTTCTTCCCTAGGGGCGGGCGATGAGAGCCAGAGCAGAAACACATTCGATTTACTTATGTCGAAGTGAAATGTTTGAACCAGCCAGTCAAACTGTGTAACAGCGCCAGACCGGGTCTCTGAGTGGTGCTCTTGTCAGTCTCCTAAGTCGTCTCATGAGCTTCTTTGCCTAACGCCTACGGAAGATGATCGGCCCGAGCTCTGCGGCGCCTCCTTTGAGATCCTGCTGCCAGAGAGCGATGGTATAGCTCGGATAGATGGTGGTATACTTGATTGTCTGAACGTCACCGAGCCTCCATACCGGATTTTTCGAGTAGTCGGTTGTTGGGTCTGCCAAGGCGTTCGGCGGATTAAAGAACCTCCCCACGGCTAAGGAATCTTGTGCTGCTGAAGCTATCGACCAGAAGGATGCTGTTGTGATAGTTGAAGCTAACAGCGTTATGGGTTCAAAATAGACATTACGCATCGTCACGTAGGCAATAGAGGACGAGGCCCAACGCCCCTGAAACGACAGATTGACCTGTCGAGTAAATAGAGAGAAAGAAGTGATATCTCGACTTCGGTAGAGAACAACAAGTAGCGGGCAGCAAGACAAGATAAGAATACCACTTGGCGCCTTGGACGTAGAACTGGCGCTCTGAAACCAACATCAAGTCATGTTAAACAGCGCCCCCTGTCCAGATACCATGTCAAGATGCAGGCCTGCGCAAAGGCTAGCCTCCTCCCGGTATCCTGATAATATTTAGGTGCCCATGATTTGATCGCAGCCACCCAAGAGCGTTTAGATCTCCCCATAATGTTGCCCCCCCTGGTATGCTGTGCCGCTCAAACTGCTCGGAGGCACTGGGACCAGGCTGTGTTTAAGGTGAATGAGAGCTTAAGATAGAATGGTGAATACGGGATTTCGAAGGACAGCACAAGTTCTTTCCGATTATAAGGAGATATAAAGGTTATCAATCCATCCTCTTGCTACCTACATAACAGCGGCAGCACGAAAAATTACTTGTTAGGCTTAAAGCTTGACAACAACCTGGCCCATGATCTTAGACCGCAGATACGAAGTATTAAAAAACAGGCAGACATGGACAAAAATAACTGATACTCAGAAGCTCAGCTCATATAAGGCAGCCTGGTCATCCGTTCCCACGGGTACCATTGACCAATTGGACGAGTGCAATGTACCAGGGTTCTTACGTACTGTAGTTGGTTCCGTGCCCCATGCTGCAAGCGCCGTCCCAAATTTCAAAAGAGATCATGGAGGGGCTGATATTCTGGACGTATGGTGTTTTAGTTCTGTTCATGTGCTGACTTAAGTACTAGTATTGATTGATGCTGGCTGTTCGAGCGACAACTGAGAGGCAACCATCCTGAAATATTTGGAACCTCCATATGTCGGAATTCGCATATAGGAAATGTTGCTGCGACAGTTTCCGCATTCAGCCACTGCCTTAATCGGCACCATCTTGTTAATTATATTTCTTTTTCTGTGGTCTAGTCAACGTGGTCTGCAGTCTTCGATTCCACATATCCGTTATGGTGCAACTGCGTCATCAAGCTTGACGCAAAATGTCTACAATACTACTCTCGGTGTAAGTTCGCTTTCGCAAGATAAATTCTAGAAATCTCAAATTTTTGGCAGTTCGGGAAGATCTTCGTGGTTGGTATGCCGTCTCGGACTGATAGACGTGATGGAATGGTCCTAGGGGCTGCTCTTAGCAACCTGGAGATTGAGTTTATTGATGGAGTCGACGGTAAAGATGTGCCCGATAAAGCTCTCCCTTTGGGGCCAGAACAAAAGCGTCTACCAGATGCGGTGGTAGGGTCGTGGCGAGCACACATGAACGCCATCCAAGAGTAAGTGAACATGCCTGACGATGGATTTCATATGCCACCACTAGGCTTTGGTTTCACATTCGCTTACAATTGAACAGAATCGTCAGTAGAAACTTGACGACGGCATTGGTTCTTGAGGACGATGCGGATTGGGACGTGAGAATTCGGGATCAGTTGCGTGACTTCGCCCTGTCATCGACTGCCTTGACACAGCCTCTTGTAGGAGCGTCTGGCCCGGGCGCGAAGTACGCAGACCCAACCTTCCCCAGACCCCTGGAGGACTCGCTTGCAACAGTACAAGAGCTGTCCCTTGGTAAATTGCCCGCTACAACAGCACCCAAAACGTCACCGTATGGGGACAACTGGGATGTGATTTGGGCGGGGCACTGTGGAATGCATTTTCCTTTCGCCCATAGCGAAATAATACCGAAAGGGCGAGTGGTCCAGACAGACCAGACAGTGCCGCAGAAACAGCATCTGTGGACTTTATCCGAGCCGGACGACCTAAAGGAGCAGTATCCGGACCACACAAGAGTGGTGCATCACGTGCAAGACGGTATCTGCTCGCTTGCATATGCGGTTACGCAGAAAGGGGCTCGGCAGCTCCTGTACGAACTAGGCCTCAAGGACGCCAACGCCGCATTCGACATCCAGCTAAGATGGTTCTGCGAAGGCGCGGGACGTCCGACACGCGGCCGACATCATTGCTTGACCATGCAGCCGCCGTTATTCGGTATTCACCTGTCAGCCGGCGTTAAAAGCGCGAACAGCGATATATCAGACCATGGTGAAGGATATCAGGAAGAAGCCACGAAGGTGGTCCGATGGAGTGTGAGAATGAACGCTGAGGCACTGATGGAGGGCAGAACGGACTTCGTGGAACAATGGCCAGATGCGGTCGAGGAATAAGTGCATTACCGAGATGTCATTGCAGGCCTTGACAAATTGGTCATATGCTCCATTCCAGAAACCGTTTGCTCGTAGCGTCTGGCGTTCGTTTTGCTATGGTTTGCAAGATAGGCGAAGATAGGCGGTGTATATGCGAAGCAAAGATACTCATCTGGATGCGCTAATAAAACAGCCCCCATGTGGTGTCCTGAGATTGATCGTTTCTCGGCTTGCCATACCTAGCAACCCTTCGCTTTCCCCAAGTATGCGAGGTAGAAAGGAGCACTTTGAAGTAGGTAGGAGGTGGGTAAATACATAGGTACATACGGATTGGCTATAACATTGGAGAGTGTCTTACATTCCGTAGAATTCACGACATAGTGGGAGCGCTGGTAGTCGTTCGGTTGACGACAGGTTATATGGCGGGCTAACTTAAGTATAACGTACGTAGGGAGAGAGTGATGGCAACCCCCACCACCACTTCCCCAGTATATAGGCTCACTCTAGATATTACATACATGTACTTCCGTCATCCAATTCGCACATAGACAAATAACAGACTCAATCAACGTAAATCGATGCCTTATATTGATTTGGGAGAGTGACAATGTGCATATTTTGATGCATCATTCAGTCGCTCTGACAGATAGGAATGAATCAACAAGCCCGCCCTGTTGAAAGCGGCTAGTTCATCCCTAAGTTGGGCTTCCTTTCCACCTACAACATTCCTAGTTAGTTTTAGCTGCCTTGCCTACCATGAGCGACCTTCAGAAAGCCTGGGCTAAGAACCGGCTCAGCACACTGCCCGCCATAACTTTCGATGAGCGCGAGGAAGAGGAGAACCATGTCGCCGAATTGCCCGAGCACCCCGAGGACGATTCTTCGTCCGCATCCTCGGCCTCATCCACGGGGACGGTCATTCCGTCACCAAGCCAGAACCTTTTTGCAAGACCACAGAGGTAGTCACTCCTCGCTAGCTAGCGTATATGCTAAAGTGTATCGAACTGACGGAATATACCAGTGTTTCCCGCGGAAAGACGTTGCAGCCAATCCCATGGACAACGTACTTCGAGAGGGAACTCTTTCTCAAGGACGAAGATAGCACGTCGAACACCACAATCCATACGTATCTGACGTCACCCGTGGGCAAGGGTCCCCTGTTCGTCATGCATCACGGAGCCGGCTCATCGGGACTTTCTTTTGCGGTGGTAGGCTCTGAGATTCGCAAACGGTTGCCGGCCGCCGGAATCCTGTCACCGGATGCTCGTGGTCACGGGTCAACGGCTGTTGCCGAAGGCCAGGGTCTCGACCTCAGTCTTGAGACGCTGACGGCGGATCTCCTGTCCGTCATTCTCATGACCAAGAAAGCGATGAAATGGGACGCATTGCCACCTATCATCCTAGTTGGACACTCCCTAGGCGGGGCCGTTGTGACGGAGCTGGCGAAGACGGGAAAGCTAGGCAACTTGCTCCTTGGCTACGCCGTTCTCGACGTCGTCGAGGGCTCCGCTATCGATGCGCTGCAGAGCATGCACACGTACCTCTCGACACGGCCGACAGGCTTCGCTACCGTGGAAGCGGGCATCGACTGGCACGTTCGGTCCAGGACGATCCGTAACTCGGTATCCGCGCGCACTAGCGTGCCCGCCCTGCTGAGCGTTCACGAGCAGACGTGCGATACGCGGCCCTGGAAGTGGAGGACGGATCTCGCCGCGACGCAGCCGTTCTGGGAGAATTGGTTTGTGGGGCTGAGCAAGAAGTTCCTGGAGGCGAAAGGGGGCAAGCTCTTGCTGCTCGCCGGCACGGATAGACTAGATACGGAGCTGACTATTGGTCAGATGCAAGGTACGGACCGCGACGCTCCCTAGACTCGGATTCGGGGTATCTCTTTATGGACTGATCTATGATACCAGGCAAATATGCTCTACAGGTGTTTCCGGAAGCGGGACACTTCATACACGAAGACATGCCAGAGAAGACGGCGATATCGCTCGTGGACTTCCACCGCCGTAACGACAGAAGCGCTCTGATATTACCTCCTAAGGTTTCTGATCTCTTGAAACAAGGAAAGAAGGTCTAGTAAGGGATTATAGCAAGAACCTGGTTTACTTTATAACTCCCTGGGGTTCTATAACACATCTGGCACACGCCAAGTAGGACTTACCAAATGGAATAGTGCATATGATAGGATGTTGGTAGAGTATATCTAAATATGAAGAAATATAAACAGTGCGATTCAGCCATGTAAGAGCCTTGCGGCCCCTGTTCCGTTTCCGGGGGAATCTATGCTTATGCTATTCCCCAGCCCTCCCCCCTTGACCTGAAAATGCGGATATTTCGCTGCCTAACGCCATGAAGTGTATTATCTCCTCTCGAGTCCTGTGATGCAAAGTCCTGCAATCCTTGCATAACCCTTAGGCCAAGACTGCCGTCGCCTCCGCTGATTGGGAATCCGAAGACGTCTTTACTCCTCGTTCTGATAAGTCCTTTCTGATCTGTGAAGTAGAAGAGCGCGACTGTGACATCTGGCCTCCGGCGGCAAGCGCACTCTGATTGCTCGTCTTCTTGTTCTTCTTCCCTGAGCCGTCAGGGTCGATGTCGAGAATGAGGTCAACCTCGCGCGCTCGATCCAGCAGGTCATCAAGTCCAAGCATCTCGCAGATTTTCGTGTAGCTCTTGCAGGGACTGATGGAGCGGTATGCCGGCTGCTTCCCCGGTATGAGCTGGCAGAGCAGGTACTTGGTATTGCCAAACTTGTTCTCCACCTCTAACGCGTAGCGGATATATTGCTCGACGACCTCGTTCCACGGTAGGAGGCCCCCCTGCGCTTTTGTCTGGAAGCAGCTGGGATTTTTCTCTGCCGCTGTCGCGATCATGGCACCGTCCACTCCAAACTCTTGTATGAGCTGCATCGCCTGGTCCCGGTTCTCTACGTCGCCGTTCATGACGCATGCGACCCCTGCTTCCCTACATACATCCGCGATCATGCGCAATTGCCCTCGAATGGCGCGTTCCCTCGGGCGCATAGGGGTCGTCCGGCAGTGGACCGTCAGGCCGGTGATCCCTGTCGCGACAAGGCTCCGAACAAGTGCTTCAGTCTCTTGCGCCGTCTCGAGTAACCTGATCTTGACGCTGATCCCAATCTCGAATTTGGGCACGATGTTCTTTACCAGGGCCTCCAGGATGGCACATAACTTATCCGGAGTCCTCAGCAGAGCAGCGCCCATCCCGCCGTGCGTACTGAACGGCTTAGGGCATCCGGCGTTCACATCGATCCCTGCCACATCTGCTGCAACGAGTTTCGCTGCTTCGACAGCAAGGTCGGGATTCGAGGTACCGATCTGGAAAATAAGTTTTCCGGCCTCCTTCTCGGAGTGCATCCGGTAGATGGTGCTGTCTTTGATATCAGGTGGTGGTTGCTTTGCGCCTTGCGACGGCTTTCGCGTCCACTCGATGATTTTGGTCTCGGGATTGTATCGCCTCGTGGTTCCGATCATGGACCTGTCGACGGTCTCAGGGCCTGATGGCACACATTGTTAGCGGTCGACGAAGACGAAGACGAAGGGATTGCTAATAGACATCCGCGTACGTACCCCATACCAGGTCGGCACCGTAGTGGAGTGCCAGAAGTCGCGAAGGGAGCTCTCCTGATCGCACCATGGGCGCGAGCACGACCTTGCCTCTATAGTCGACGCCGTTGCGGGGAATCGGCACTTTCTTGCTTTCGGATGTCATGATGGCTCGGATCGCTCGAGAGAACAATGACATAGCAAAAAAGGGCTTCCCCCGTTGGTAGGGCCCTTGGTCATGCATGCATAATGATGTGGACTCGGTATGAGTAGTGCGCAAAAAAAGGTACCAGTCCCAAGTTGGCCACTGGAAGGGAATCCCCGTCCTTCTCCTACTACATCTTATCTTATCTAATCTAGATCTAATCAAAGATTTATATGAGGCTCAAAGCTAACAAGCGGAAACCATCAGTTACAGTTGATTGATATATTCAAACGCCTTCCCGTCTTAGTTCACGGCTAAAATTGATTCCCTCTATGTCCGTTCTTATTGCTTAGAACAAATACCTCGTGCATGCTTGCTTTTCCCTGGAACTGGAGATAAGTTAGCCAACCTAGAGCGGCCGTAGACTTACTACTGAGAGCTATGGGTAACCCTTTGCTATAATAACTTGGGAGTTCCGACGACACATCCGAGATTGCCTTCAGAAAAACTATAGGACTCAAGGGGCATTGATCTTATGCGAAACCAGATTCTTCGAGTCCGCCCTAAGGACTGCCGAAGATGGCGGTAACACAAGCTACAGGCCGGCAAGGCGATATAATACCTGCCGCTTAGTGAACCGTCCAGTGTTCCTGAACCCGCTGCGGAGTGGTACGATAACGGCTTTTCGCTGGAGACTGTGGCAGTGACGAAGTAAGGGGGAGAAGAGCCACACTCACGCCATCAGGATCAGAGAAGGATCAATCCTATTCTGCGAATACCCGCTGCTATCGAAACGTATGAATAATCCGGGTCTAGGGCCTCTTAGGAGAGGGGTTGTCCATGGTCTAAAAATAGCTTCTCTCAGCCCCAACATCGGAGAATTCGCCGTCGTGCCTAAAAGGCAACCTTGGCAGACTATAAACTTGCTTTTGCGAGGTTGTAATTCCGCAGTTATAAAGTGACGTGGCTCTTGAGTCCCAATAAGTAGGATGCCCTATAGGATCCCATACGATGACACGGTAAAGCCCTATTGATGCCGTCTCAGTCCCTGGAATAGTGAGGCAATTTTAGAGCTACAGCTTTTACGCCGGTTGTTGGACGATATAGGAGGCTAAACACATATGATAAGAGGCGCAAGACCGGGGGTACAATGAGGCCGCCAGACGGGGCCCGTTCAGCAGACACACGTATTCGAACTTCGGCCAGGCGGAGGTGAGCCAGCTGACATGAGCGTGCTGTAGGCCGTCAGACATATGAGACTTATTCGTGCCTTTTCAGCCACTGCTTATTAGTGGAAAAGCTACGTACGAACAAAAACTGTATCATGTTAATCTATGTAGCACCGAAGTAATACAATACCGACATGTAGGGTAAGTAGTTCTAGACCGTATGTGTCACGGCAACTCCATCTCTTAGTTACATGCACACCTGGGCACCTTTGGTACTAGAACGGTAACCCCTGCAGAGTGCACCCTTTCTTGCGTCATACGGAGCCATCATATTACCTACTAGGTACCTGGGTATGTCAGGGGCCACAAATCGTGGGTTGATTTGACTTCCGCTAAAAAGGACCCGAACCCACTAACTGGAGCGCCTGCTCTATGAAGTAAATGACAAATTGATACTCAGGGGGATAACCCTGTGTGGACATGGCAGTAGTGTATGTATTTTGATACAACATGATCACTAGCATCTTCAACTGAGTTAGCTATCTATGCGTATGTTCCTCCCGGAAGATGAAAGGGAGAATTTTTAAGGCTAAACAACCGTGGCAACTCTCAGGCACAATGCGAGCCTACTCTACATATGGGTGGGATGATGCATCGAATAGGCGATCATGGCGCAGGAGAGGCTAACCCGTATACCGTACTTAAGCACCTTAACTAGGCTAACGAGATCTCTCTATGTAGGAACCCCGTCCACCATCACCGGCAGCGCAGGCGTGGCAAGGTCGCGTCACTTCCCGCTTGTCCAACACCTGGCAACACCAAGCTTAAAGGACCTTTCAATATTCGTATTGTGCGAAACAGTGGCCCTGATTCGATTGCCTTACGAGCCACTACTAAAATTGTTGCCTAAGTAAGTCGCTACGTATTGGATTTTAAATACGACTCAACGACTTGACTCAGTGCTCTTTTTCATCAGTATCTACTACTAGGTAGGTAGGTAGGTACACTGTATTTACATATAATTACCCATTGGTAGCAGTAGCGCCATACTTCGCCTCTGCCGGGCGTGACGCCTTTGCTACCTCTTAATCCCTAAGTTAGTCTAATCAGACCTGGTGGACGCCACTCTATAAGTACTGTACGCCGAGGCCACGCACTTGGGAGACGTAATCCACCGCTCCACACCCTTAGCTAACAACTTCGCTGAGCGTTGCTGAAAGAGCTCTGTTTTCTGGGATCAAACCTAGTTTGACTTCTCAGACAGGGAGAATCTCAGCAACTTGGCTTGGGTACAGGGTATTTACCCACCAAGACGACTGCCCGAGGTGGATAGGTCTCGTCCGCACGTCCTCATCCCCTACTGTTGCCGCGAAGAATTGGGGACACCGTGATAGCTTGCTTGGTTGGCTTGTGCAGAGCTGTATCTACCCACAGTACACCTGGGCGGTCATTAGCAAACATGACTTCAAGTAAGTTACCTACTATCCCTGCTTGCTATTCCATATCTCCCTTCTCATAGCCCCTACCATCCTCGATCGAGGGGACGATACAAAGGACGGACAGACGGCCCAGACAGATCACCATCTTCCCCCAAAAACCTCAATTCCGAGTGCGCATTTACTGGATGCGCCGGCAGGACCATCAGCTTCGTATAAAAGCTGCCAAGCATGGCTGAGCCTGTTGACCGCAAGAGCTCGTCAACGCCAACCTCTACGCTCGAGCCAGAGCCCATCCAGTTACACAAGAAGAGATCTAAGCTACAACGTCTGTCATCGTTCTTTCCGTCGCTAACCAATTCCCAACTCCCAGATCATTCTCCGGGACAGGATGTCCACCGAAAACCGCGTCCCCAGGAGCCGCACCTTCAGCTACCTGCCCTCGATTTTGGCCATCAACCTGGCAATGGGACGACCTCCGATAGTTCCACTCCCTCAAGCGCCCCAGCAATGCAACAACAACATGGCGGGAAACCGTCAAACGGGGATGCGCCGAGCTCCGTGCCGACGAAATTGCAGAAAAAGCCCCCGGTGCTGTCACAGCCGTTGCCTCCACGAGTCCCGGACAAGGACCCGCATATGACTCCTCCTGCACATGCTGCGACTTTCCACTTCACAGAGACGAAGCCACCGCCGTGCCTCACCATGGAGAATCCGGCTCATAAACGAAGCAGTAGCAGTTCACAGGTTGGCAATAACGTCGCGAACCTCTCACACCCTCCAACTGGTTTGATGCCAGGGCAGTCGTCTTCATCCGGCGAGCCCAGAGGCAGAAGCTCATCTGCGCAACCGCCGAGCAATCGAACGGCTCCAAGTCCTGGTAATATCGTCGTCACCACGGCAGACTCACGTCCAGGATCGAGCAACGGCAGCCAAAGTCCCTCCCGGGATAGCGAGAAGCGTGGAAGGCTAAGGAGAAGCTGGCTGCCGGGGGCTAGGTCCAGGTCTCACTCCAAGGATGTCTCAAAAGTGAAGCGTGGGGCTTGGATTCTGGAACAAAACCAAGACTACAACACTTCTTTCCTCACGAACGGAGAGAAAGTGCCGGAACTCTGGAATGAAAACGGCACTGTCTATGTCTACCTTCATGCGAAAGGCACCGGCGTGGGTCCATCATTCAAGGTTCCTTCTTTCGTCGTCGATTACTCATTGGTGTTTGCTGAGCTTGTCGAGGCCGAAATGACATCCCCCACCAGCTCTACGAGGAGTCGTGCGCGAAGCTTTACTGGCCGCGATAATTTGTCTGTTCTGGATGCTGAGCGGCGGCAGGTCTCGTCGCCGCCAATTTCACCAACGTCATCCGATCCCCTGGGTTCCGGGGAATCGCGTCTATACCTGCCAGTGTCAATGCTAGACCCCGGCCACGTATCAACCGAAGATCTGGAGCGGCTTATCTCGATTCGAAACATGTTTGCTTTCCTGACTGGCCAGCCTTTAGTCGGCACTAACTCGCAACCGACGCTCTTCAGAGTGTTGCTGAATATCGCGACGCTGCTGCGCGAATTTGAGTTTGCCAATGCCGACGGCTCAACCTTCGGTGAGGCTGTGGACATGAGCTTCGGCTTCTTGATGGACCAGGTGGCCCTCGCGGATGTAAGACATAGTCGAGAAAAGACGTTGGAGTCTCTCATCCTAGGGGAACGAATGCGCTCGATGACACTCTACAATGAAGCGTTCGCCCATGCGGCGGGCAAGTATTCTGCTATCCGAGACTTGAATTCCCCCTTGTGGGAAGAATTATCCCCCAATACACGTCAACGCCTTGAGCGAGCCCACCTGGATTTGATAACGCGTCAAAATAGCGTTAACAATAGACTGGAGGCTTTTGAATTTCCCGCCCTATTCTCTGGCGTTGCTAGCTCGGCAACTATGTACAAGGACGTCAAGTTTGGCGTCTGGCGAAGGGCGTTCAGCCGAATGAGGCAGTTCGCTCTTGGCTATTACAAGACAAACTTCGGTAGCTGGCCACCCAAAGCCCGCAGCAAGAAGAACCCTTTCACGGAGAGCGGCCTCAATAGGCAGGTCTTGAAGATCTTGTACTCGGACCTGTGTGCCCTCTATGATCTGCTTGCGGACCGCGAATCGCTTACAACTCGAGTCATTGATCAAAGCGCGGAAGAAATCGCCCACGACGACGAGAATCCTCATGTCTCAGCGTTGCGCAGAATTCTGGGCGAGTTTGATACGTCCTCACCACCTGTGCTACCTCCAATTCCATTTGATCTTCCCAAATTGCCGGACAGTAAGTAATTTCTGAAGTTGATTCTTATCCAAGCTGCAACTTTCCCACTAGTGTATAACCATAAAGTTCTGAACGGAGTCTCCCCGAAGGCTACCTTCGTACGGTTCTTGAAACACGTCTTATAAGTCACGAATACCCGCCAAGCCACCTAGACGACGGATTGCTAATCCCAGATGTTATAGTGATCAGCGTCCAGGAAAACTACTATGAGCTTTCCGCGAAAGAGCAGGGGCGGCTGGATAAGAGTCTACAAGACTACCAACTGCTTCTCATATTGAACAAAGCGTATGATTTTGAGACGGCCAAGCTGGCCTCACCCTTCATCGAACAATTCAAAGAATTCGAGCATAAGGAGGCAAAAGGGAAACATATTGCGGAAGTGGTAGACCAGCGTATTGGATACTGGCTGTTTCTATACGTTGTCATTCAGTCACTTCCTATGCTCGTAGTGGACGCGCCCGGTCTACATTTCACGGAAGGCGTGGAATATTTCCTCTGCCAACCAGCCAAGGGCAACCCGCCGTGGATGGGTGAGGGGCCTTCGGTCCGCAAGAGGTGGTACGAGGTTGCGGGTGGCGGCGGTCTGGTTGAGCTCTCGGAGGACGCCGTCGAGTTTAGTATTGAAGGTATCTACCATCGGAGCCACTGTTGGCAGGCCGCCAAGCAATGGGAGATGTCAAGGGAAGGCGCTCTTGCGCCTGCTCCCCAGGAGACGTTGTCGCCCCTTCAGCCTCCCGAGTCTGTTTTCACGGACATGGACCCGAAGCGATCCGCATCCCCGCCGGCGGGGCCACCGGGCCTCGCTCTGCGGCCAAGGAACGGATCGCCGAGCGATAGGTCGCAAGCGTATCGAACGAGCATTGCTCTGGGATTGGAACCAGTCGCCTTACCGCAGGATGGCCATCTGAAGCCAGGCTCACGCGTCGGGAGCGCCGGTGGCCCGACGCCGGCCTCCCGCCCAGTGAGCGCTTTAATAAACCGCAGCCGTTCTTCCGGCAATCTACATGGACGTGATAGCGTGGACTCGTCCGCGTCTCAAACAAACGCACAGAAGGACTCCCGGCAAAGCTCGGTCGGCGGCAGCACATTCGATGACATTTTGAAAGATATGAAAGACGCGGACGGGAAGCCAAAGAAGAAGCGGACGTTCTTCTGAGCGGGAATGGTTTGCATTACTGGGTCTATTCAGCATACTGCCCTGAAAGTGGGCCTGGAGTTTATGGCGATGTCTACCTAGATATATATTGCATAATTCGGGATATAGAGAGAGCATATCTGTGTCGGTCGCTCCCATACAATCCTATATTGATGACGATATGGATATCGTCCGCCTGTATCCTTTCAAACTCCGTGAGAATAATACCCCGCTATCTTCGTGTATAAAAACCTACAAGCTTTTCGTATTGCATTTGAGAGCGTAACTTAAGCCACCTAGCTCAAAACAACTACGCGAAGTCACCTTTTCAGCCCTGCTTCATGCACCGCGAGACGGGATAGGGTTTTTGGTTAGCCCTAGCTTGGCCTGGGCACTGACTTCCGTGCTTCACGAAAAGCAGGCTCTAGAGTGCCTAAAGGTATTCATGGTACTGTCATATGGTAAGCTTTTTGCTAGGCACACCTCAGATGTCAGAGTCAATATTGATCGAGGAATCGAAGGTTATTGCACTGTTGAATGGTTGTGGTGCAAACCGACCACATGCAGTTCCTGGACTAGGAAAATAATGGTTGGTACCAGGCGACTGGGAGTCCCTGGCACTAGACTAAAGAAAGTATAGGCAGATCAGGTGGGCAAGAATAAAGCGGACGGCGGCCCTTACCGGTAGGTACCTCGCCCTTTCGGTGGCCCGGGGGGGGGGGGGGGGGGGGGGGGGGGCCAGCATAAACCGGCCGGCGGGCCTTACCGGGCGGTAACGCGCCCTTTGGGGGGCCCGGTCCCCCCCCCCCTCCCTCCCTCCCACTGATGAGAGTTCCAATGCTGAGGCGGCAACAAGCTGCCCAGTGGTCGCGCACCCTACGTTACCCACTACGCCTTACGAGCACCTTGCACCTTGCACCTTGCATCCTACCTACCCAGGACAGCGTACCTCGCGAATGCGCTTGTCTGCGAATCAGTCCTGTGATTTGCTTTCCTTTTGAGACTTGACCCTCTTTGACTTGCATTTACACTTACATATATACTAGGTATGCCCACCTGATTTTTATTTCAGTTGAAGTCGTCGTCATAGCTGCGCGTTCGAGCAATTGCTCCTTCAATATATATTCGATTACCTGATTCTGTCGCGTGAACGTCTTGTCTCACACTCTTCCCTATATATATTTATATGATATCACATATCACTGTATCTTAAGGGTGTGTTTGAGTTCGTTTATTACTCACTTACTACCTACTTAGTTAGGTAACGGATAGGTAACGACCGCCGGTGCAACCATAACAACCGTCCACCCAATCCTTTCGCGATAAAGATTCTTGTGCGACCAAGCCAGAGAGATAAAATACAATCGTTTCTGCATGATCAAGACTCGGTCTTCGTCGAGGCAGTTGCGCTCTCCGAAGGTGGATATCTCGCGGGCGCTCTTGAGTTAGCCGACTGCCTGGACCCTTGTTTCTCGCAGTCGGTGGCTAAATACGCTGTCTTTGAACGAAGTAGGTTGCCGTGTCTCTCTGCAGTTGTTGCCTGTGCAGCTTGGCTGGTTGCCTCTCGGTCGCCTCAGTGTTTGGAGTCTTATTTTGGGCCTTCCCGATGGACCAGAATGACGGCTCCCAAGCTACTCAGCAAGGTTAGCTCCTAATATGTTCTATCATTCTTCACTCCCCTCCAGGCCGTCTACTTAGAATCTGCGCCTAACACTCGATGTCTTTCCACACACAGCAACGCAGAATGCCTTAGACCCCCGAAGAATCGGCAAGCAGAACTCGGGCTTTTCAGATGAAGAGATCTCCGACATAGTGTGTCTGCTCTATCCCAACACCGAAAATGCGAGTAGCGAGGTCCAGCGGTTGGCCAATTCACCCGAGTATAGTCGCTTTACCGTCGGGCGCTACACGGCCGACAACATCGACTCCGACCTCTACCTCGAAGATGATGCACGCAACTTCGGCCGCACCCGCGGAGTGGGCGACCATGCTATCGTGTTGAGACTGTCGGCAACTGTCAAGGACCCTGCCATGGGCTTTACTTTCGGCCGCAACCCGAGCCGCTGCGATATTGCGTTTACGAAAGACCAAGCGAGAAGGTTAAGCAACGTTCATTTTCGTATCTTCGTCAACGAGCATGGAAGTGTCATGCTAGAAGATCAGTCGACCAACGGCACCGTCGTTGATGGTCAACTACTCAGGAAGTCGGACCGGGAGAGACACAACCGAGCTCCTACGAGAACGCTGGAAAGCGGCTCAACCATCAAGATCATCATGGTCCAGAGTGCCAAGGACCTGCTTTTTCTCGTTCGGATTCCCCGCCGCGATGGTGAGACTGAAGCATTATATACGCAAAACCTCGAAACATACTTAAGAAGGCTCCATGGACGAGACGAGGATCCCAATAAGACAATCAGGCCCGGTCCGAGCGGTCATGTAAGTTGATATCACAAACCTCTTTTCACGTCGAAGGCGGCTAAGTTCGGAAGGTAAATTTATTTCCTGTGCCCTTCGCTAAAGGGAAGCGTACCGACTCTTCTGCAAACTATCCGGCGCATAGTACTCTCGAGAAGAAGTCGCGTGAGTGGCGTGGTGGTGATAAGTACAACCGTGTCGGTGTCATCGGTAAGGGGGCATTCGCAACGGTCTACAAAGTCACCTCTAGGTACGACGGTTCTCCGTACGCTGCCAAGGAGCTCGACAAGCGAAAATTCATGAAGAACGGCGTTCTCGACCAGAAGGTTGAAAATGAAATGAGGATAATGCAGAAAGTCCAGCATGTAAGTTTCCTTTCGTCCCAATTCTGAGCGATCTAACCTGCTACTAGGCAAATATCGTCCAATATATTGAACATTTCGATTGGGACGCTCACCAGTTCATCATCATCATGGAATATGTACCCCTGGGTGATCTAGGCAAGCTAGTTCAGGACCATGGCTCGATCCGAGAACCTCACGTCAAGGTCATGGCTGACCAGTTGATCGACGCCGTTGGCTATCTCCATGACAACAAGATCACTCACCGCGACGTGAAACCAGATAACATCCTAATCCAATCGCTAGACCCTTTAGTGGTAAAGCTAACGGACTTCGGTCTATCCAAAATGATCGACACTGAGCAAACTTTTTTGAAGACCTTTTGCGGCACGCTCTTGTATTGTGCACCCGAAGTTTACAACGAGTATGCATCATATGACGATCTTGGCAGGAAGACACATAGGAGAAACCAGCGAATAGTGGATAGAGAAAGATATGATCATGCGGTAGATATATGGTCTCTCGGCGGTGTGCTCTTCTATGCTCTTACTAGCAGGCCGCCCTTCCCAGTTAGGAACGGGGTAACATACACGGAGCTATTGGATCACATCATCAAGACGCCGCTCAACACCTTGCCCTTGGTCAGTTCAGGCGTGTCGAGGCCCGGCATTGAGTTCTTGTGCAGGATGATCCATGTGCGCCCAGAGACCCGGGCCACTATTGCTGAGCTTCAAACCCATCCTTGGCTTAACAGTCACGCGCAATCTTTCGATGAGATATCCGACGAGGAACTGGGTCAGGGTGCTTCGCAGCTTAGTCTTGACGATAGACAGCCAGGCGCGGAAGCGGATCTGGGAGCCAGCGCTTTGCAAGAACCCGACTTGTCTATGGAATACGAATCGGAGAAAGAGAACTACACATTTGGACAACGTACAGCACAGAACAGATTGTTCGGGGAGGTGAACAATTCTGCACTAGGCAGCTCTGGTGCCGTTGCGGAAGAGCAGTTGAATCTGCCCATCTCAAATACGAGCTCCGGAGAGACCGAAATACTGGAACCTGTGATCCGTGACAGCTTTGAGGGCTCTGACGACCTTTCAACGCCACGGCAAAAGCGCCCGCTTACCCAGTCCGCGCTCACGGAGAGCCAAGTGCCGTTCGATGGCAACACTCGCAGTGTCCTGCTGGGCTTTGGCTCACAAAGCCTCGGGGGTGCTTCATCGATATTTGGGAATTTAAACATGACGTCCCCGATAGACCGAGAGTCAAGCCTCCAATCCCTGGCCAGCGACTTCACCGCAAGCAAGCGAAAGCCCGCCTATGACACAAGCGATGAATATGACACGAGTGGGACACGAGCCAAGCCATCGATGAAGAGATTGAAGTCGCAAGGGGATGTCAACCTCACTCCAGAGGAAGAAGATGACGAATACACTCTTCTAGCTAGCGTGCCCCCTTTGCCCCAAAATCTGTCTGGTCGGCAAATCGACTACCCCCTTCACAAAACGACCTTCTGGGACAGCCAGGATAAGAAGTCGTGGCACCTAGACTATCCCGAAATGACGCACTCTCAATATAACGCATTCGAGCGTGCTGCCGAGAGAAGGAATGAGGAGTTCGGACCGGGCAAATCGCCTCTCTGGGATCTTGCGATGCGAGATTTTCCGCCGACGCGCCACCGATCCGAGAATCATAGGCCACTAGAGCTACGCCCAGCCTTGCTCAAGCGCGACAGCAGGTCGGTAGGGCAAACGAGTGACTTGGATCTACCATCGACGGCACCCTTGCCCGCAGCCGACGACGACGATTTGGAGTCTATTCCGGATACCCTACCCCCAGAGACCCAGGCGCAACCAACTTTGCAGGGACTCCGAACCCCAAAGACCGTGGTGGCAACGTTTCGCTCAGCCCCTGGATCATTGGTGCCGGGCATTTCATTTTCTCTCGTGGATCCTGTCCTGTCATGGGGCCGGGAGCGCCACAATACCATCATATATCAACCGGCTACGGAATCAAAAGTGCCAAAGAATGCTTTCCGGGTACTCTTATGGCGAGATGGATATAATGCGTCTTTGGTCGATTTCCGACCTTGGGAACTGAGTCAATCTACGTCTAGCCGGACAATGCGGGTATCTCCAGCGCCTGACTCGTATGCTTTCTATATTTCAACCAAGGCCACCAATGGCTTGCGCCTTAACAACAACCCGCTCCCACCCAACGAACCGAAAGATAATACAGCGCCTTGTAAATACTGGATGAAACTTTACCACGGAGATACCATTTCTTTTTGGGGAACCGAAGACGTGAACTACCAAGCGAAACTTACGTTCGAATGCTTCTGGGGTAGTTCAGCGGTCTCGCGGCCACCAGATGACCCACCCGCCTGTGTGCCCGATACGACAGCACGAAAACTTGACCGGCTGTGGCAGAAGGCATTTGATAACCTTAGCTATGATAGAATTAAGTCCGAGGCGCACGTCGAACACGAGGTGAGATTGCGCCAGGTAGCTAAGGAGCAGGAACGCAGTCGAGTCTTCGAGCAGAAACGGGCGGAGGCGGTTAGAATTCTCTCCTTGCGTGCTTCTCGGGGAACGACGCCGGCTAGCGCTCCCCCAGTGTCAAGGACAACGCAGCGGCCCGGAAAGACAGCAGCACAGCCCGTTTCAGAACCCTTCTGAATTTGGTCTACGCTACACTCATCGCTATCTGCTTAATATTTTTCCTCATGTCATTATGGTTGAATCAGCATCCCCATCCAAGCAATTCGGGGCACCCTACATGGCGATTCGAAGACAGTGAAGCTCACGAAGGCTAGTCAGATTTGCTGTTGGTCGACGCAGGAGGGCAATTGGGAATTTTCTTGTAACCTGGACGCTGATCGGAATCACTGCGTGGGTATTCGAGCGAAAGACGGCGTTTAGGTTCGTCAGGTGAAGTAGCGAGCGGATGGAGCACGTATATTTTGGGTAATTTTGGGATAGCTCTGGGAGAATGTATACCAAAAGGGATCTCATACTGTGATACTCCCAGAGCTCCAGGAACCGACGTAGACAGGCTATTATAAATGTACCAATAACCATAACCAATACTTAGTCTGTGTCTCCATATCTCCGAATGCCGTTTCGAGAAGCGAATAACCAGGTAGGTACACTTATCGTAGTGCGGCTCCACCATTATGCCCCTGACTTTACTGAGTAGTAATGATCAATGGGGTAATAAAGTTTAGTCCAGAACATACTTCTCGTCCTCGGTGCGTTTACCCGCGTTTTATGTGGGTTACAGCAGCGTAGCTCGTAGAAGGGTGCCAGGACGACGGCCGTATATATTGTTAATATGAGAGAGCCCAAGTTAGTCTTCTGAGACGCCCCTTCAGCTCATTTCGAACTCGGACACCATTGATATTATCCGGACATAGCTGATACATTGTCCCGTCTCATTCGTCCTCCCACGGCATCACCCGGTATTTTGGCCTCGAGATTTATCTTTCCCCCAGAGACCCACCTCTGTATACACTTCATACGCAAACTGTTCGCAGTTCACTTGATAGTCTAGATGACGGAACACAGAAGTGATACGATGGCATTATATCCATCCAAAGCATTAATTATTGTTACATCGGAGATTATCACACAAGCCATATAAGGCATTAATAGCGTAGCCGTCTAGCTGGCGCCACATGTACACGTCCCGCCACGTCCTTGCGTTCTAATTAATATTCCCGGCCTCTTAACCCGGACCTTCGCCCAACCACTTCCCAGAAAAAAGGGTGCGCGTGGGCATGCGAGAGAACGATATCTGTCCTGTCAACGGCGCCACGGCGACCCCCGCTCAAGCCCTGCGCTTCTTGCTGCACTTCCCTACTGGGACTGCTGTCAAAGAGGCGGTCGGTGCCGTGTCAGAAGAGGTCGGTGTCGTGTCAGAGGATGTGGGCACCGTATCAGAAGAGGTCGATGCCGTGTCAGAAGAGGTACCAGTGGGTGGCTGAGTGGACGGCGTGGCAGTGTCGGGGTCGCCGGCCGAGGAGGTTGCGCTGGAGGTAGGTGCGCTGGAGCTGCTAGTGGCACTGCCAGTTGCGCTGCTGGTGGTGCTTGCGACGCTCGAGGGAGAGGGTGAAGATGGGTCGTCAGCGGCGGCGCCATCGACCCGTCTATACCAGTTCTCGACCGGGTCCCCGAGGCACTCGCCGACGGTGACCATGCGATAGCCCATTTCATTGAGGCTCTGGAGCATGTGCTGGGTGAGCGTGGTGGCGGTCTGCTCGTGAATGTCGTGGGCGATGGCCAGCGCGTCGTCCGTCTCGGGGGACTTGTCTGCGAAGAAAGTGTCGAAGACGTCGATGGCGTTCTGAATCTGGTCGGGCGCCGTGTTGAGGTAGTCGGTCGTGTCCAGGTCGAAGTAGACGACGTGGTACTGCAGCTCGGCCATGTCGGCCTGGCACCCGCTGTCGGCGGTGCACGACGAGTACGGCGGACGCATGTACGTCGGGATGAGGCCCAGGATGTTGCGCACCGCCATCTCGAGCTTGTACATCTCGTCCTTACGCTGCGCCGAGGTGATGGCGCTGAGGTCGGCGTGGGACCACGTGTGCGAGGCGATCTGGTGGCCGTCGGCGTGCATGCGCCTGGGAGCCCCATCTGGTCAGTTTCTTCCTCCCTTTCTTTCATCGGTAGCTAACGAGCAATACGGAAACTCACTGAATAACGGCCGGCCACGGCGTGGACGGGTCGTCGATCTGGCCCTTGTTGTTGTTGACACCCGTGATGAAGAAGGTGACCTTGGCATCGTATTCGGCCAGGAGGTCCAACATCTCGGCCGTGAAATCGCCGGGGCCGTCATCGTAGGTCAAGGCGACGGCGCCCGGGCTGTTGCAGGGATAGATACCCCCGCCTCCCACGAGGACTCTGCCCAGGGTGTCTCTAGTGATCGAGGAGGTGTTCGTGCCGCCAGGGGCCCTGTTAGCGTCGCAGGCCGGGCCGAACTGGAACAGGCAGTCAGGGGCTCGACAGTGGTCGGCAGTGCTTCCGCAGTATCTGACGAAGTCATCCGAGTTAGTGGCAGCGGGGACCGGTACCAGCCGCGGAACTACTCACCCTGCACCCGAGCAGCATTCATTCTCTGGGCACGAAGCGTTCCCAAAGTCGGGGCCGCATCTCCCTTCGCTGCCGGCCCCGTCTCCGCCGCCATCGCCGTCGCCATCACCATCACCACCACTACCTTCTTCACAGGTTCCGAACTCGGACTGGCAACCGGTACCGCAGTAAGCGGCGGTGCTACCGCAGTACCCGCTATACGGCCAGTTTAGTATATAACATGCCCTCGCCACGATTCTGACCCGACACGACTCACTGTTGCGAGCAGCAGTTGAGTTCAGGGGGGCAGACGTAGCCGTTCGTGCCGGCCCCCGTGACACCGCAGGTGTTATCAGGGGAGATCTCGCCCTGTCGCCGGGCGATCCAAGGTGGGAGGGAGGAAGCAGAGGCAACCGCGGCAAGGCTGCTAGCAAGGGTAAGAGACGTCAGAGCGAACGATCGCATCTTCGATGTAGTCTTAGAAAAGAAAAAACGAACGTGGGTGCGTAAAACGAGCGTGCGGTAGGAAGAGCCCAAGGACGGCGGAGGAAAAGAGACAAAGAGGCGTAAACGAGTGAAGATGTCTCAGTTGATTCGTTAAATACATTTCTATTTCTGCGAGCGAGCGAACATGTAACGGTCCTGGATACTCCTGGGAGGTGCTAGGGTAGATGTTTCGAAGGGGGGCCCCTTAGTAAAATACAACCTTCTACCCGTGAGGCGTCAGCCCCCGGCCCTAGGGGAGCAGCCGCCGCAGCCATGTGGGAAGCGCATGCATGAGGCGGGCAAACCCACGAAAACAGCGTGCCATGTCCGGGCGCCGTCCCACGTAGCTCGCCAATCGTTTCGGTGCATACAGAACTGCTCCGTAATAAGTCCCCATGATGTGGTGTTCCAACTCCACGTCAAAGCGGAGCCGCGCCTAAACCGGGACAGCACGAAACGTGGATCTGGATACCTTATGTTCAGCATAACCCGATACCTGGAGAGATCGAGGTGCCAGATAAATCAGAGCGGGAACCGGGGCGACGAGCCATTACGTAGTCTAGGATACTATTGTCCGTCCAGGCTTGCTATGTTTTGCCCGACTAGGAATAGCGATATCTCGGAGAACAGGCCTGTTGGTGCGTAGAAGATACACAACGACCAATGGATATCCATGTATTGTGAGGGAGGTATCAGAAAGGAGAGTAAGCGCGGGCAAACAGAGCATCGCTCGGTCCTGTCCGCGATCAGCATCTGATCTACACGGGGGGTCCAATCGATAGCCATTTTCGTGAATGAAAATGGTATTTTACTCTGCCTAGTTAAAGTCTCACAGTGGCTCAAAGGATTTTCTTGCGCTTACTACTCTGTTTCCAAGAGGATTACGGCAGCTGTAGAGTTAACTTGGCGGACGATAATTCAAGGTGAGCTCTTCCAAGTAGGGGCGGCTTAATGCATACCGTAGCATCAATAGTCGCCCAGCGCCCAAATTCGTATGACCGTCACCTTGCAGTCACAGCCGGGCTGGACGGTGAAGAGGCAGGGCTGGCTCCACTAGTTAGACTACATATGTTCCACCCTTGAGGAGCCGAAAATAGTGTGTTCGGTTTGCCAAGACGAGGCCCAGATTTTCAAGTTTCAGGGGGGTCGCGACAGGCGTTTCGGTTGGAAAGGTCAATCGAATGTTTGGTGTTGTTGATTTATAGCAGGCACAGGGAATATGACATGTACCACTGCTTGGCTCGCCCCTACGGCAATGGCTAAAGAATTCTCGAAAAGAATGGTAGTCAACTAAATTGACAGTCTATGAGCCCTCGTTCTCGTAGCCGTATAAGCCACATGGAAAAGGCAACGACGGCCCGGCGACAAGGGCGAACGGCACAGACGGAGCAACCATACGGCATCACGATTCATACGGCCCCCGCGAGAGATCGAATCTCAGGGGTGCCAAGCGCGCGCTGAACACGTTAGGTCTAAGTGGTTCGCAGTGAACGAATTCTTAAGGAAGGAATTTTTGTGCCGGGCCCGGGTGGGTGAATCGTTCGACCAATGCGTAGGAATAGAAACTTAGATCCACCGCCAAGTGTTCGTATCAGACGATGAGACGACGAAGAGCCTTGGCTACTGAAAGATGCAACCCAATATTTTCGTTCCCTCTCCGTACGAGTGTCCTTCGTTTCCTACTACAAGGAGGTGGTGGTAAAGCGTACTGTAGGTTATAGTTTGTTACCGTACCTAGGTATCCAAATGCCGGTTATAGGAATAGAAAAGGTGGCAACACTGGCTGACTATCCGACGAAGGGCGATAAGGTGTCAGTTATAACAATTTTCTGGAGGTACCTGTTACTGAGTTACCTTAATAAGGAAATATTGTTATGACTGACGCCTTATCGCACTTCGTCGGATAAGCCACTTATATGAACCACATCGTCGCGATCGACTGCTGCACTTTACCGTAGTATAGCCTGGTGGGGGTTACACTTCAACGCCCACTTATTTTTGGTTGGCGCTTCTCTCTTTCCTTTTATACTACCCCCCATACATATATTACGAAGTTTGCAAAGCCACGTAGGCCCTGCCTTTGATAAATTGCGTCAACCGGCATGTGAGTGACGATCAAAAACGATACCAGCAGTTTCGTTGGACGCGGAATCCCGACACAGCCCCCTCCTCCTCACTCTCCGCCCAACAGCGACATGGGTGGGTAATCAAAGTTAGGGATCCTCATGTCAAATTGTATTCTAGAATTCCAAGGTGCCTCTCTAAGCGCTCTGAGTACAACCTAGGTACATATTGTACATACGAAGTAGTACCAACATACATACCTAGATATGTACGCAAGGGTTTTGTGGCGTTGCCGGCCGGCTCCCGAAAGACGAAAGCGCTAAAATCTTCGGCAGTGGTAGCGCCCGATATTGCCGATCTAGGTACCGTATAGCATAAGACTTCGGTGGGTATGCTACACCGTACCCAGGCACCGACTGCACCTGAGGTCCTGAGGAAGCCTGATGAGTCCTGAGTACTTTCTTTACCTTTTGGGGGGTAGGCTGCTCAAAGGTAAGTAATTATCGTAGAACAGTGTCCCGTACCTAATAGTGTTTACATGGGTTCTTCGGTGTACCTAGGTCGGAGGAGTTACATATAATACCTAGACTACATACAGTATCAAGTGATCATTGACCGAGCCGGACTTCCTGAGCGGGACGGACGCAGAGATAGACGCGTAAGATGGAGACGGGCCAAGACTCTTGATCCACGCGACATCTTTCCCCATCCTGCCATCCTACTGTACTTACTAATTAGCCGCCCAAGTGTAAGAGGGCACAATACACGCAAGCTGCAACACAACAAGGCGCAGCCAAGCACACGTTACGCTTAGATCCCCAGTTTAATAAGACAAAGAAAGAAGACAAACAGTCTTGGGGGGCAATCCTTTTGGAGACGGGGTTGGATTGAGAGCGCAAGGAGGAATCCATATTTTATTCTCGTTTGCACACGACGACCCCTACGCATATTCCGCCTCTTTCTTCCTTTCCTTTCAAATGTCTGAGGACGACAGTGGTGCCCTACTCCCCTCAAGCCCGTCCCAGCCATACACCGACATGACAAACCGCATCAGCTCTAGGTCCAACGGCGACATGATGAACAAAATGACCGTTATGCAGATCCTCTCCTACGTTTTGGACTGGCTCATACTCATCATCGTCGGCGTCATCGGCCTCATACTAGGAAATATTACTCCAAACAAGAGACCCTTCAGTTTACAGGACCCCAACATATCGTACGTTGTCGCCCTCATCGCATTCTGAGAATTTCACTATGGACTCTTGAGATGCTGACCGCTTCTTTTTTTTTTTTTGGTAGTTTCCCCGTTACCGAGTACGAGACGGTCAATTTCATGTGGCTAATAATCAGCGTCGGTGTTCTCCCCGCCGTCATCATCCTCGCCGTCACCCTAATATTCGTGCCTGGTCCGACGGTGCCTCCGGGAACTCCCAAGGCCATGATCTGGAAGCGCAAGCTCTGGGAGCTGCATACGGGATTGCTAGGCCTGGCGCTATCGCTGATGTGCGCCTGGATTATTACGCAGGGAATGAAGAACCTATTCGGAAAGCCCCGGCCCGACCTCCTCGATCGATGCCAACCCGATGTCGAAAACTGGGCTCGGCACATGGTGGGCTTCCCTACCCCTACCGATGCTGGCGGTAATGCCACCCAAGGTGCCTACAACGGCCAGCTGGTGGCTGCCACCATTTGCCAGAATCCCGACAGCCATTTCCTCGATGACGGCTTCCGCAGTTATCCTTCCGGCCACGCCAGCTCCTCCGCCGCCGGCCTGATTTATCTCTCCCTCCTCCTGGCGAGCAAGTTCGCCATCACCATCCCCTTCGTCCCCGCCGACTCTTACTCTAGCGACGAGAGCTCCGCCTCGGCCTTCCCCTCGCGCGTGCGCAACATCAGTACCAGCACGCGGTTCAAGCGTCAAGAAGACGAGGAATTGTCTTATCCGAACGACCCGGCAGTAGCCAACCGGCTAGCTGAGCACAGCACAAAAGTGCTCGCCGTCCGAAGACAGGCGGCTGCGCCACCCCTCTATCTTCTTGTCATCGCCGTTCTTCCTTTCTTCACCGCAATCTTCATTGCTAGCTCTAGATGGTTTGATTTCCGGCATCACGGTTTCGACATTCTCTTCGGGTTTGTCATGGGTACCATCACGGCCTGGTACGCCTTCCGCTATTACCATCTCCCCATCAGCTCTGGCGCGGGATGGGCGTGGGGACCTCGGAGCCACGACAAGGCCTTCTGGGCAGGCGTGGGGTCGTACAGCTACGCGACGGACAGGAAACACTGGGGCGCGGCTGGGGATGTGGAGGAAAGGCTGCCGGGTTTGCGGCCTAACGATTTCGAAATGCGCGCACAGCCTAGCCCGAGGCCGCAAGACTACGACGAGATAGAGTACAGGGGAGCTGATGGACAGGGCGATCGCTTCGAACGACGAAATTTGGGACCATCGATGACGTGATTTAGAGAAAGCAGGCGGATCCGTTTGTTGTTTTGGGCTAAGGGAAGCAAGGCGCATATACGGTAGCAGCAGAAAAGGCCGTACACACACCAGTTGGCTGTTAGGGGGGGTGAAAGGTGTACGGCGGCGGGCAGGTACATACCCTCCGGAGATACTGATTGTTGGGCTAAAGAAAGCTCTACGAAGAAAGCTCTACGAAGAAGAGCTTATGTGATAGTAGTACGAAATGAATGATTGCCTTTGAGGGTAGAGAAATCCCCATCGTGATTGGAGTAGACGTCATCTCTAACACGAGCGGATACGTCCCAAGTTGGCACTTAACTGGCTTATAACTGCCTGTCTAGGCCTCCCTGCGTCGACCGTGCGATATATCGGGGTGTGCATGCTCCTGTTGCGATGATTCCTCGATGTTCGTTTAGGGCCTTTTTCGCCCATCGTTTGTCCTCCTGGAAATCGCATAGATCAGCGGAAAGACGGCGTAGTTTTTCAGAAGAGCGTTGGAGCATCTCTATGACTCCCGGGTTCCCCTCCCGTACGTGCTGCACCCACCACATAAACTATTACGGAAGCTTCCATGGGTGCTATATTCGAGGAGTTGTAGGATTACACATGGTAGTAGTAACCTCTGCACTACGAATCCCTATGATGTCGTCAAGTATCTGTCACAGGAGGTATACGCACGTTCGACTGTACCGCGGCTCCGGCATCACATTTATATACGCGTATGTATAACCGAGCAGGTGATCCCAACCTCCGCCCCGTCTCTGTCCACACGTCGTCCTCGCGTTCTAGCTTGGCCAGGCCAGGATTCTCCATCCTAGAGCCGGAAAAGATAGGCCGGGCATCGAAATCGTACATATAGATCGCCCACCCCACCGGCCGTCTTCCCCTTGGCCGAAGCAAAAGGAGATCCAAAACATACGTACCCGTATCACGGCACCGCCCCAATGACGAAAGACCTGAAGAGGACATCGCTGTGGCGGCCTGCCCTCCCTGTCCCTCTTCCACCCCTTGAATATCTTCCAGCTGCCCATGAGCACGAACGCAACAGATCTCGTGTGCAGAGTAACGGTAAGGCGGCACCATGGAAGACAAAGGGGAAATGTCCGAGGCATTATACGGGTTCCTATCCAGGGGCACAGTAGATCCCCTGTATGTCCTGCTTTCCAAGCTCATAGGTGGTAGCGTACGTATTGTGGAACAGAGTTAATGACAGAGCCGCATGGATAAAAGCACCCATGTTGCAACGGATGATCTAGGGATAGAAAATGGTCCGAGGTCCGGTTGTAAATGACGACAGTCTGTAAATCCCCAATCAAGCAGACCTTCGTCAACGGAAAGGAGCATCATTGGCACACGAAGGCGGGACTTTCTACGACGTGACAAACCATCATCAAAGTCCCGGACGGGCCTGAGACGCGTCTAACGGGAATACCGATCATGAATCGTATTTATGATACTTGGGGGAATCTCTCTCTCTCTCGGACGCCGTGAAACGAGTACCAACCCTCTATAACGCCAGCCACTGTGCTAAATATCCCAACCGTCCCGCATCATGGAACCAAGGCCGTCGAGATTGGCCGTCTTCTTTCCCTAGTGGCCCCTCATAGCGCCCCTTTTTAAGCCTGTCGACTTCTCCTTTGACCAGCGCCTCAGCCGACAACGTGCATTGCATCGCCACCTAAGCCCTCGTTTTCCAGCGCCTCGATGTCGATTTCGTCCTCGTCATCCTCCTCGTCGAGGTCGTCCTCCGCGACGTCGTCCTTGAAGCCGCTCTCGACCTCGAGCTTTCGCAGGCGCCGCAGCATCTCGGCCCGCTGGGTGTTCTGCCATCGGATCAGGGCGGCCGACGCGTGCACCTTGAAGCCGTAGACGCGGGGGATGTACCGCTCGGAGCTCTTTGGGGGTACCAGGGCGGGATAGACCTGAAACATGATGTTGTGGAAGGAAGTGCCGAAGTAGGCGCCGTCTATGGCGGCGTGGCGCGAGGACTTGGGGTTGTAGACATCTTCGCAGCGGACGCAGTACAGCTTTACGGGCTTCTGGTTGGGTGTGTCGGTCTGTCCCATGGGCAGGAGCGGGTGAGAACGGCAGAAGACTCGCGGGCATTTGCCAAAGTCGGCCTTCTTATACTTGTCTAACTGTAACAGGGGGGGGGGAATAGCAGGTCAGTCACCAAAGTCTACCGCGGAATGAAGCCAAAGGACTCTACTGCTTCATACCATTTTGGCCAGACCCCTAGTAGTGACAATGTAGCGAGCGTGTATCAGGCCGTACAGGTGGCGGGCCGACTTCTCAATAGTTTCTCTCATCTCATCGTCGCAGTCGAGATCGAAGACGTCGGTGATGAGGTCGAGGGCATATTGGTAATACTGCACCTCGGTGTTGAGGCCGGTCAGGTTGAAGCGGTCGGTCAGGTAGTCCTCATCGATCTCGCAGAAGTACTCGTTGCCCCGCGAGGAGATGAACTGCGAACGGGTCCGGTTAGCATTTTGCTTTGCTATTAGATGGTCCAAAGTTCCTGGACCATTTCCCATCTGCAATGTGCACCTACCCAGTCCCGCCAGTAGCTGGTGTAGTCGCTATCAGACTCGGAGGCGAATTCGTCCATCATGATGAATGATGATGGTTCAGGGCCGCCAGCGCAAGAAGGGTGCCGTCGATATTAGCATGTAAAATAAAAGCGAGGCTAGGCGAGATGAGAAGTCTTGTTCACGTAAGTGCCCGCCTACTATGTAGGTAGGGAGGTACCTACGATGTGCGGAAAGGCACCGAATTACTGGGTGGGGACGGTGATTCTTCATGTCTCATCTGCTTTGCTGATAACCTTATCTACATGCACCGTACATGTACGTACCTCTATTCCTGCTGGCATTGCCAAAGGAGTTTATTAAAGACTGCCCCCGGGAGTTCACCAGTAACTCCCTAATACCTATGTATGTAGGTAAGGACCTAAGATCCATTCTCCTAGGCAGGTAGTACAGGTACAAATAGCGCGGGGTTATAGTCGGGTTACAGCAGCTCTAGGTAAGCGGCTTATACCATCACTTGGCATGTTGTGTCGTATTCATACTAGGTATATTGTAGATGCTCGAAGGCTTGATTGGGCGCCGCATCAGCTCATCGTATATGTACCCGTCAAAGGGGCTCTAGGGCTTTCATATTATTATCCGTCGAATTGCGTATTGCCAGAGTGACATGACATTGGTGTATCTGTCCACCCC
>QJNX01000212.1:0-109205 GCA_004155925.1 Monosporascus sp. MG133 | reverse complement strand
TAACCCTAACCCTAACCCTAACCCTAACCCTAAAAATTATTTTTTATTTATTTCTTAATTTAATACGAATTAAGTTATATCCGTTTTAAAAATTTAAAATAATAAATTATATAATTTTATAAAAATAATATTTTACTTTAATAATTAAAATAAAAATTTATAAGTTTTAATTATAATATTATTTAATTATTAATAATTTATTATTAATTATGATTTTTTTTCGAAAAATATAAAATATTTTATTAATAATTTAAAACGTTTAATATATTTTTTATATAATTTATTTTTAAAATATTTTTATAATATATATAATTTTTATTAATTTAAATTATATATAAAATAAAAAATAATTATTTTATAATTTTATTTCGATTTATTTTTTAAATAATTATTTATATTTATAATATTATAATAATATTTTAATAATTTTTTTTAATTTTTAAAATTAATATTATAAGTTATTATTTATTTTATATAACCGTATTATAATAATAATAATAACGTATTATATATATTTATTTTGCTCTTTTTTTATTTATATATCGTATTTTTTTAAGTAATAAAATTTTTATTATATTTTTTTATTTATAATTATTATTATTATCGTTAATTAAGTAATAAGAATTTTTTTTAAGTTATTTTTACCGATAAAAAATAAAACGAATTTTATTTAACCAGTTTTTTAATTAATTAAGAGATTATATTAATATAATTATTTTTTGCTAAAAATTATATTATAATTTCGTATTTAAATAATGTTAAAATTAATAATTTATTTTCGTTTTTAAATATAAGTTTTAAAATAATTAATTTTATAATTAATTTATCCTTTATTATAAATAAATTTAATACTTTTTATATTTTTAATTTCGTAAAATTCGGTTCTTTTTATAATAAATATAATCCGATAATTATTTCCGGTTTAATATAATATAAGTTAATTTTATAATTTATTATAATAATATATTTTTTTTAATTCGTATTTTAATTATAATATAAAAATTTTTATTCTTTTTATTATCGTTTTATAAAACTTTTTTAAAGGGTATATATTAATTTTATTTATTTTTACTAACTTATAATTTTTTTATAAGTAAGGTTTTTTTTAAAGGTTTTACCTATAATTACTTTAATTATTCTTTTTATTAATATAATTAAACTTTTATTCGAAAATTTTTTCCTTATATTACTTTATTTAACTTATTAAGCTGGTAATTTATTTTTTAAAGCTTTCGGTTTTTTTTAATTAATTTGTTATTATCGCTCATTTTTTATTTATTATCGTCGGTTAATTTTAATACTTTTAACGTTTTTAATATTAAATATGGTATTAAGTTATTTCGGTTAAATATTTTCCGATTTTCTTTTTTATTTTCTTTTCGGAATTATTAATATAACTACGTTAAAAATATAAGTTATTTAGTATTTTTCATTACGTTTTTATTATTATTTAATAAATTTTTTTTTTTTACGTTTTATGGTCGTATTATTCGTAATAATATATAAGATTTTATTCGGAATAATTTTTTTCCGGCCAGCTTTTTAACGTTATAATAACCTTAATATCCTTTTACGTAACCGTAATACGTAAATATTTATATTATTTTTAATCCTTAAAATCGTTTCCGGTTAAAATCTGAAAATTCAATCCTTATTTATATATATATATAAATTTTTATTAAATATATTTTTGTTATTTTTCGTATTATAAGTAATAAGTTTTTTTATAATAAATAGCGTATAATTTTTTATATTAATCGGGTTTTTTTAAATATAAGGTTTTGTTTTAATTTTAATATTTTTTAATTTATTTATTTAATTTTTCTTATTTTTATCGTTATTATTTTTTGTTACGTATAAAATATTAATTTTTCCGGTTTGAAAATTTTTTATTTTTCGTATTTTTATAATTATTAAGTAATTATTAAACCGTATATAACGGTACGTTATCGTATAATTACGGTTTAAGAAAATATTTTAATTTTTTATAATTCTTTTCGTATTTTTAAAAATAAATTAAGGTTTTTTTTTTAATTATGCCGAAAATAACAGCCTTTTTGTTTTTATTTTTTGGTCGGTTTTTTGGATACCGGAATTTAGTTATTTTATTATTATTTTTTAAAAGCTTTATATTAAATTTTTATATCGTTTATTTTATTATAATTATAATATTTAATTTGGTTTTAAATTCTTTTATATTAAATTTAATTTTATAAGTTTTATAATTATTTTATAAGTAATAAAAAATATATTACGTTTTTTATTTTAATTAATTTCCGTAAATTTATATTTAAGAATAAATTTTTATTTTTATTTTTATCGTTATTTATATTATCGGTTATCGATTTTTATAACTTTTACGATATATTTATTTAAGGTAATAAAACGTATTATTTTAATAATTTTATTTTTAACGTTATTTTTTAATTTTTTATAAAAAATATCGATTAAGTTATCGTTTTATTTATTTATTTATCTTACCTTAATTATAAAATTTTTAAACGTTATTATATATTTAAATATTATTTTTTTTTACCTTAAATCGAAAATTTTTTATATTACGGTTTTTTTTTAAATTTCCGAAATTAATTTTTAATTTTTTTCAAAATTAATATAATATTAAAAAAAGGTTTTAATAATTTGCTACTAGTTTAATTTTCCGTTTTTTAAGTAATTTTATAAGGTAAGTTTAAATTAATTTAAAATATTTCCTTTAAAAAACGTTACGATTATAAAAATTTTATCGGTTTTATTAATAATTTTTTCGAAACGGAAATAAATACGTATTTAAATAAAAAAACTTTATACGTTATTTTTTCCGTCGTAAAATTCGGATTTTTTAGGTTTAATTTTAATTTCGTTAATTTTAATAATATTAACTTAAGTCTTAAAACGTTAAATAACTTTTTTAAACTTTTTAATTATATTTTTATATTATTATATAATAAATTTTTAAATATTTTCCGATATATTAATAATATAACGTATTATTTAAAATTTAATTATATTATTAAATAAAAATTTATAACTTATAACGGTTAATTAATTTAATTAATTATTAAATTTTAATTATATAATTTATATTAATAATAATATTATAAAAATTTTAATACTAAATTAAAAATATAATTATATTTAATAATAATAAATATTAAAATTAATTTAAGTAATTAAGTTATATTATAAATTATGATTATTTAAACTATAAAAAAATAACGAACGTATATAAATTTTTTTTTAATTCGATTAATTTTATTTTATTTTATTTCTTTTTTAATAATTAAATCCTTTCGAACTTATCGAACCATTTTAAACCGTTACTTAATTCGACTAGCTTAATGTACTAAATCCCCTTAGGTCCAACCAGGCCATTCGAATTTATCGAACCTATTACGTAACCCTGGGCCCATATCGGAAGTTCGTCCTATAACTTCTGACGGTTTATTATTATGCCGAAGGCTCTGGTTATAATACGAAATAAATAAAAAAATACGGAATTAAATCGAGATTTTAATTTATTATAAGAATAAAATATTTAACGTTATAATTAATTCCGAAATAAAAAAAAACTTTATTTCTTTTAAAATAGCCGAAAAATATTAAATTCCTTAAATATATAAATAATAATTATATAAGTTATATATAGTTAATAAAAATTTATTTATTTATAATAATAATCGAATTTTTTAAAAAATAAAAAAGTTCGTAATTTAAATATAAAAATATTTAAAATGGATTACTTTCAACATTATATTACGACCTCACTAAGTCTTGGCCTCGGAAAACGGTCACCCCACTTACGATAAGATCATATAACATGGATTTAAATAAATACCTTAATCCATCTTAATCCATAATAATGGATTTAAATAAATACCTTAATCCATCTTAATCTACCAAAATAACTAAGAATATATATACTTATTTATTTCCTATAGTTTAGATAATACCAGCTTATAATATAACTTGGTTACCCAGATTACCTTTAAAATCTGCCATTACCAAACGTAATTACGTTCCCAGTTTATTGCTCAAATTCTTACAATATTACTGCCAACATAAACCGTACGACTAAGGTTTAATAATTAATTAAACCAGTTAACCGTCATACGTTACAAGTTTTTATTTAATAATACAGTTAAACTTTAAACAATACGCTATACCGTTAATATATCGGATAACACTTAGGAACCCACTATACAACAGTATAAAGATACAATTAAGGAATTCGAAAAGGCTATTTAGCGCCTTAAAGCTTAAATTAATGCTACCAGGACCAACAAAATTAAAATTAAACCCAAAAAATCCGAACCTTACGACGGAAAAGGTAACGTATAAAGTTTCCTTACCCAAGCACGCGTTTATTTCCGTTTCGAAAGAATTATTAATAAAACCGACAAGATCCTTACGGTTACGGCGTTTCTTAAAGGAAACGTCCTGGATTAATTTAAACCTACCTTACGAAATTACCTAAAAAATGGAAAGTTAAACCAGTAACAAACTATCCGAACCCTTTTCCAGTACTATATCAATTTTAAAGAAAAATTAAGGGCCAATTTCGGAAACCCAAACGAAGAAAAAACCGTAACGTAAAAAATTCTCGATCTAAAACAAAAGGGACCAACGTCCAAGTACGTAATAACGTTCAAAAACTTTATGGCCAAAACGGGATAAGTAAACGAAAAAAACGATAACCTAATCGATATCTTTTATAAAGGTTTAAAGGACGACGTTAAAGATAAGATCGTTAAAATGGCACGTCTTATTACCCTAAATAAATACATCGTAAAAATAATCAAGATCGATAATCGATAATATAAGCAACGACAAGAACGAAAAGGATAATTTGTTCTCAGACCCAGGTTTACGGGAGCTAACCAGACCAGGAAACGTAATATACCTTCCATTGCCTACGGAACAGCACCAGGACCTATAAAGCTAAAAGCCGTACAAAAAAAAAATTGGAACCAAATCAAATACTACAATTATAACAAGATGGGCCACATAAGAAGTTAATATAGGGCCCCTAGGAAACCGTAACATAACGGTTGGACCCCAGTACTTAAGGGACAGCCGAGGGATAAAAAGGCCGTTACTTTCGGCATAATTAGGAAAAAAAAGAACCTTAACCTACCCTTAAAAATGCGAAAAGGATTATAAAAGGCCAAGGCATTTTTCCAGGCCGTAATTATCCGACAACGCACCATTACGACTGGACCAATAATTACTTAATAACTATAAAAACATAAAAGATAAAAAAAATTAATACCAAAAATACGAATATTTCGAACGTAACAAAAAAAATAATAACAACAAAAACAATAAGAATTAAGTAAATGGATTAAGGAATACCAAGGTTGGAACGAAGCCCTATATCCAAAAAAGCCCGATCGATATAGGAAATTACATATTATCTATTACAAAAAAACTTATTACTTACGATACGAAAAATAATAAAAGTATATTTAATAACAACTTATACGTATGCATAAATAAGGATTCGACTTCCATACGTAAATAAGAAACGATCCTAAGGATTAAAAATGGTACAGATATTTACGTATCCAAATTACGTAAGATATTATCGACTTATTTACGGCCAAAGGAAGTTGGCCAGAAGGGAAGGATTGCCTTAAATAAGATCTTATGTACCATTATAAATGGTATAATTATAAAATACAGAAAAAATAGGTCTACCAAATAATAATAAAAGCCTAAAACGAGATATTAAATAATTTTTATTTCCGCAAAAGTTATACTAAAGATTCGGAAAAAAGGAAAAAAATACAGAAAAAGATTAATAAACAACTAGTTAAAATAGCTTAATACCATACCTAGTATCAAAAACGACAAAAGTACCAAAAATAACCAACAACGATAATAAACGAAAAGTAGGCTACGGTAACGGATTAATCAAAAAAAGCAAAAACTTTTAAAAAACAAATTATTAATTTAAGGAATTAAATTAAACGATATAAAAAAAAAATCCTTAAATTAAAAGCTTAATTACGCCGGCAAAAAAAATAATTAAAACAGTTACAAACGGAAACCCTAAAAAAAAAAAGTTACTTATAAAAAAGCCACAAACTGGCAAAAGCAAAAAAAATTAATACGTACCCCTTAAAAAAACTTTATATACGATAATAAAAAGGATAAAAGTTCCTTTTATTATAATCAAAATACGAATTAAAAAAAAATAGTATACCGTTATAATAAACTGCGAAACCGACCCGAATTATATTAAACCAAAAGTAATTAACGAATTACGTTTACCATAAAAAGATAAAACCGAACCCTATAAAATTAAAAATGCTAAAAATACCAAATTTACCTATAATAATAAATAAGTTAACCGCGAAATTAATTACCTCGAAACCTATATTTAAGGACGAAAATAAACTATTAATTTCGATATTATCTTAATACGGAATTACGATATAATCTTCGGCAAAAAATGGCTATACCAATATAACCCCTTAATTAATTAAAAAACTGGCCAGATAAAATTCGTTTTACCCTCCATTAACGAAAACGACTTAAGAAAAAAATCTTATTACTTAACTAACAATAACGATAGCAAATATAGGCATAAGGATATAACAAAAACCTTATTACCTAAAAAAATACGATACATATAAAAAAAAAGGCGAAATAAATATATACGACGCATAATCGCCACTATCAGAATACGGTTATACGAAATAAACGACAATTTATAATATTAGCCCCAAAAACCAGAAAAAATAGCTAAAGTATTACCATAATATTACCAATACGAATAACTTTTCAAAAAATAAATCAAAACGGAATTACCAGAACATAATAAATAAAATCACGAAATAATCCTAAAAAATAATAAAATAATTACCTTTTATCCCATATATAACCTAAATTAACAAAAATTATACGCATTACAAAAATACCTTAAAAATAAATTACGTAAGGGATATATTAAACGTTCCAAGTTACCAACGGGGTACCTAATATTTTTCGTACCCAAAAAAAATAAAAAATTACGGCTAATAATCAATTACCGACAGTTAAACGATATTACGATTAAAAATCGCATTTTTTTACCTTTAATTACCGAAATAAAAAATTACCTTTATAAAGCCCAATAATTTATTACCTTAAACTTACGAAACGGATATAATTTAATTCGTATTAAGCCAGAAAACGAATAAAAAATAACTTTTAAAACTAAATACGAATTATACGAATATCTGGTAATACCATTCGGACTTATTAACGTACCCGTAACCTTTTAAAGGATAATTAATTACGTATTACGTAAGTACCTTAATATTTTTGTTATTTACTACTTCGATAACATTCTTATTTATTCAAATTCGGAAAAAAAACATAAAAAATACGTTCATAAAGTTTTTTAGGCCCTATAAAATACTAATCTCCTAATTAATGCCGAAAAAAGCAAGTTCCATAAGCAAAAAATACCGTACTTAAGATACGTTATCACCCCGGGATATATTAAAATAAACCCCAAAAAAATAACAGCAGTTTAAAAATAATAAATACTTATTACAGTTACCGAAATCCAGATTTTCTTTAAATTCGCTAACTATTACCGGAAATTCGTTCGCAACTTTAGCAAAATCGCGATACCCTTATCCAACTTAACCAAAAAAAAAACGAAATTTTAATGGACAACCGAAACAAAAAAAGCTTTTTAAAGAATTAAAAACGTAATTACCAACAAGCCAATACTAATTATATACGACCCAAACCGCCCTATAAAACTAAAAACCGATATTTCGGATTATGCATTAAACGTAATAACCGGATACAAAAATAATTAAGGTAACCTATACCCTATTACGTTTTATTTTTACAAATTAAAAGGAACCGAACTAAATTATACCATCCCGGATAAAAAATTCCTAACCATTATAAACGTTTTCAAAAAATTCAAATATTACCTTAAAAAAAACCTACATCAGGTTAAGGTATATACAGACCACAAAAACCTCACCCGATTTACCACCACCCGAAAATTAACAAAACGATAACTCCGTTACGTAAAATACCTTTCGGAATTTAACTTCGTTATTATACATAAAAAAGGATTAAAAAATAACAAAACAAACGTTTTTAACAAACGACCAAACCTAAAAAAAAAAATTCAAAAAATTCCATACCAAATATTCGACCTAATAAAAAAAGGATACATAAAAATACGATAAATTATAACAATCAAAAAGATAATACCTAACTTATACCAAAAGATCCAATAATATAACGACTAACTACCAAAAGATAAAAAAACTAACAAAACCTAAATACCAAAAAAATACCAAAAAAAATTAACGCGCAAAATATACGAACACTAATTATACGGATACCCTAAAATCCACAAAACCATAAAACGATTACAGCGTATATACTATTTCCCCGGAATAAAAATAATAATCAAAAAAATCTTACAAAAATACGACTTATACAACAAAACTAAGGCACGACGCCACAAACCATACGGAAAACTATAACCGTTACCAGTCGCAAAACGACCATAAAATTTAATCACCTTTAATTTCATTACTAAATTACTACTATCAAAAAACCTAATAACGGACGTACACTACGACAACATTTTCGTAATCGTAAATCGATTTATAAAATTTTCCTATTTCCTACCACTCAACGAAAATATAAACGCAAAATAATTAACATACGTCTTTTTTAAACACCTTATCAATATATACGAACTTCTAATAAAAATAATATCCGACAAAAAAACCACATTTATTTCAAAATTTTAACAAAGCCTTATAGCACAATTCAGCTTAAACCATAAACTCTCGAACGCTTTCAAACCATAAACGGATAACCAAACAGAAAAAACTAATCAAACACTCAAAACCTACCTACAGTATTACATCAACTACGAATAAAACAACTGGGTCGAAAAATTATTAATAACCCAGTTAACGTACAATATAAATCATCACGAAAACATTAAAATAATACCAACCAACGCCAATTTCGGTTTCACACCAAAAGTTTACCGGGATTCGCAAAAAAAAAAACCTATTAACATTAAAACAATCCTCACTTCAAAACAAATCAAACAATTACACGCAAAAATAAAAACAAAACTTAAATTTATACGCACCCAGATATAAAAATACTACAACCAAAAAAAGTTAAAAAAACCAACCTTCCAGAAAAAAAAAATAATCTACCTAACCACCAAAAACATCCAAACCAAACGACCTAACAAAAAACTCGACTTTAAATACATTAAACCCTACAAAATCGCAAAAAAAATTTCGAAAAATAATTACCAATTAAAACTACCCCCCAAAGTCAAATTACACCCCATTTTCCATATTTCCCTACTAAAATCAACAACGGATATAATCCAAATCAATACGGAACAAAAAAAAAAAGCGACAAAAAACGCACCAGTATAAAAGATCAAAAAAATCCTTAACACCAAAAAAAAAACGGCAAAAAGCAATATTTAATTAAATAAAAGAACTACTTAAAGTCAAAAAATACATAAGAACTAACGGAAAACCTTACGGAAACTTAACACCTTTTAAGAAACTTTTACCAACACCAACGACGCCAAAATCAAAACTATCCCAAATAAAATCTTACGGAAAATAAATAACTTCTTTATAAAAAGCGTTAATAACAGCGGAAATCTGGCGCTATTTTTCCTTAAAACGTTCCTACTTTTCCAGCTTTTTTAAGAAAATTACCCCGCGACGAATTAATTCGGAAACCTTCTTTCGAAAAAAAACTTACTATTTTTCAAAACGGAACAAACGAAACGTAACCTTAATCATTTTTAAAAAGGCATTTTGCATATCTTGCTACGCCTTAACCAACAATTCTTTAACCGCCTACTATACACGATTAAAGCAATCCTTTTCGCAACTAATATTATCAAAAAAGGATAATAAGATACCAGATCCATTATACTTACGACCCGGATATCGGATGCATTTGTCGCAGCGACGAAAGTCGTCGATCATTTTATAAATAAAGCCATTTTTAAAATAAGGTATATACGGCATTACTTTAAAACCGAATATTCGAACGTAAACGGCGAAAAAAGCGGTACTTTCCTTTTGGTTAAAACGACTATAAAGCTTACGGTTAAACATACGACCCGATATAATAAAAAAAGAAAACTTACCAGAAAAAATTTTTAAGGGCAAAAATTTAAAAAAAAGAAGATCGTATTATAACCTTATTAAATCTTGGCCTCGGAAAACGATTACCTTACTTACGATAAAATCACATAACATGGATTTAAATGGATACCTTAATCTATTTTAATCCATAGTAATAGATTTAAATGAATACCTTAATCCATTTTAATCCATAATAATAAATTTAAATAAATACCTTAATTTATCTTAATTTACCAAAATGGTTAAGGATATATATACTTATTTATTTCCTATAATCTAGATAATACCAACTTATAATATAACTTGGTTACCCAGATTACCTTTAAAATCTGCCATTACCAAACGTAACTACGTTCCCAGTTTATTACTCAGATTCCCACAGCACTACTGCCAACATAAACCGTACGATTAGGGTTTAATAGTTGGTTAAGCCAGTCAGCCGTCACACATTGCCGACATCTTAAAATATAACATTATTTTAAAAATATTATAATTTCGTTTTAATAATTTCCGAATTAACTGGAAAAAATAAATATTTTCATAAAATAATTTTAAGGAAAAATTTTATAAAATCTATTATATAATTAAAGAAATTAAAATTTTTAACTTTATAATAATAATATTTTTTATATATCGACGGTTTAAAAAGTTATTTAAAAAACGAATTCGAAAAAAATTATTTAATTATAATTAATAAAATTATTAAAATTTTATTAAAAAAGAATATTATTTAAAACTTTATTAAATTTATTATATAAACTTTTAAAAAGTTAAGTTTTTTTAAAAAGGTTTTAACGAAACCTTAAAAAAGGTTATATATAAAAATCCGAATTATTTATAAAATATCCAGTTATAATAATAACAAACATAAACAATAATAAAATTAAAATCGATAAAAACGGAAATTTAATATATTAACAAATTTATAATTATAAACAGTTTAATAATATTATTATTAAAAATAAATATCTTTTAACGTTAATAAATGTTATAAAAAATATTAACAAAATTAAATAATTTATAACTTTAAACTTATTAAACGGTTATTATTTAATTCGAATAATTAAAAGTAAAAAATAAAAAACCGTTTTTAAAATTATTTATAAATATTATAAATATAAAGTTATGTTATAAAAATTAATTAATATTCCAGCTAGTTTTTAACATATATTTATTATTATCTTACGGAAATTTTTAAATAAATTTATTTTCGTTTATTTAAATAATATTTTTTTTATTTAAAAATTTTTAAAAAATATAAAAAATATCGCTTAAATATTAAAAACTTTTAAAAAGGTTAACCTATTAATAAATATTAAAAAACAACGTTTAATATATTTAAAAGTTACTCTTTTTAGGTTTTATTATCTTTCTGGAATAAATTTAAATCTAGGATTTTAAGTTAAAAGCTGTTAAAAATTGGCTAATTTTTAATAAAGTTATTATTATTAATATCCGTTAATTTTTAGGATTTACCGGCTATATACGACCTTTAATCCAAGATTACGGCAAATTTGCCAGCCTTTTAATTAAACTTATTATTAAAAAGTACGTCGAAAAAAAATTCGAACTTTTAAAAAAAGCAAAAAAAATTTTGCAAAAGAATTAAGGACAAAATTATTAACGTTCCGGTAATTAAATTATTAAACCATAACAAAAAAACCGATTCAAAATAAATACTTTAAATTATGCCTTTAAAATAATTTTAAAGCAGCTAAAAAATAACAAAAAATAATATTTAATAACGTACTTTTTTAAAATTTTTAAAGACGTAAAATTTAAATATTTTATTTACGACAAAAAGTTATTAACGATTATTTTAATTTTTAAAAAATAAGAATTATTTAATATTTATTTAAATTATAAAAATTTTAATTCGATTTATAATAATTTAAAAACTAAATAAACGTTATAAAAATTAAATAATTTTCTTATTTAAGTTTAACTTTAAGATTTATTATATTTAAGGTAAAAAAAATTTTAAATAAATATTTTAAACCGAAAAGAAACTTACAATTTAAAAGTTTTTAAACGATATATATAGGTATTATATCGTAAGGATGATAAAATAATATAGTTATATAAAATTTTAAAATAACTTACTTTAAAAAAATTAATTTAATTTAAAAAATTTTATAATTTAAAAAAATAAAAGAAAGTTAAATAATTAAAAGGAATTAATAAAAATTACTTATTATTTTACGGTAAGATTTATATTCCCTACCAGTAACAAAAAAAATTCGTTAAAAAATTTTACGAAAATTTTTTATATAAATATTAAAAAATATTTAAAATTATTAAACGATTTTTTAAAAAAATATAATTTTTTTAAATTTTACTAAATAATTAAATAAGTAATTAAAAATTATAATATTTGTAATAAAATAAAAACAATTTATTATAAACCGTATAACTTATTATAATTTATAAATTTTTTATTAATTTTTTTATATCGAAAAATTCCGTTATTAAAATTAAGTATAATATAATATAGATAATTATTAATAAATTTATTAAATATAAATATTTTTTACCTTTTAAAAAAACCATAATAGCAAAATAATTAACTTACGTTTTTATTCGATATTATTTCGATAAATATAAAGTATTAAAAAATTTATTTTTAATCAAAATAAACTTTTTATATTTAAGTTCGGTATTAATTTTTTAAATAAATTAATATTAAGTTAAAATTTTTAATAACTTATTACTTTTAAATAAATAATTAAATAAAACGGTTAAATTAAATTTAAAATTATATTTTCGAAATTATATTAATTATTAATAAAATAATTAAGTTAAATTTTTACCATTTATATAAATAATTTATAATACGTTTATTAACGAAAACATAAATATATTACCTTATATAGTTATATATAAATATAAGGCGGTAATTTAACGTACCGAATAATTAATATATAAAATACTTATTATTATTATAATAATTTTACGAATAAAAATAATAATAATAAAAATTAAAATAATATAAACTTAATTTTAAATTAAATTCTAATTTTTGTATTAAAAAGTGGCTTAATATTATAATAAAAAAAGAATTAAAGAATTAATTTTAACGACAAAAAATAAAATTTGCTTATTATAATAAAAATAAAACGTAACGTTAAAGTTTTTTTAAATTAAAATAAAGAAAATTTAATAATAAACTTAATTTTAAAAAACTTAATTCTTTTAAGATTAAAAAAGTTATTTCGAAAATTAATTATAAATTATCGTTACCTAAAATTATAAAAATATACCTTATATTCCATATTTCCTTATTAAAACCAGTTCCAAAAAATATTCCGCTTAAAAAAAATTTCGAAATCGAAAAAAAAGATAATAAATACGAAATCGAAAAAATATTAAACTTTAAAATAATTAAAAATAAAATCCAATATTTAATTAAATAAATAAATTATTTATTTAAAGATAATATATAAAAATTACTTAAGTATTTAACGAATACGATAAACTTAATTAAGGACTTTTATCAGCAAAATCCTAACCGACCGTTTCTAGTACGGTTAAGGTCGTAAATAATAACGGTTCCCCATCTAAATCCAAACTTTCGGCGTTTTAACCGAAAGAAATAAACGCTTTTATTACGGCATTTATCTTAGAAATAAACTGCGCTTATTTTGCTTTTATACGACGTTATTTTTCTTTTACCCTTTTTTAATCTTTTTATTAATTCTGATTAAATTTTTCCTTTAAAATAATAACGGCCTTTTTTTTAAAAACTTTTTATTAAAAACGAAAACGTTTTAATCGATTAACGAATTTTTTTATCTTTTACTTAACCGATTTTTATTATACCTTTATAAACTCCTGGTACGTTATTAAAGTATTTTCCATTTCGTATTATTCCCTTTATAAACGGTTATATCTTTCTCTAATTTTCGATAAAAAGTTTATTTCTAGTACGTTATACGTTAGGCGTTACCGACGAATATAATAATTATAACTTGGAATATTTACTATAAAAAAGTATTCGATTTCCTTAAAATAAATACAGTTCGAACAAAAAACAATTTTGGAACTAAACTTTTTAATAAACTTTATACAATTAATACGGAATTCGTATCAATTTAAACGCGGTTTTTTTTTTCCTTTTTTAATTCGACTTGTTATAATAAAGTTAGCTAAGAAGAACTTAAAAAGAACTTTTCTAATAAATAATAAAGGGGCTACTTACGGTTTTATCTTTAGGACAAAAATCCTTAAAAAGGGGGAATGGTATTATAATATAAGAACAGGGGTTCTTATCTTAAAGAAACCTATCTTCAGAAGTTTTTAAGAAAAGCTCCGATCGGATAAAATTCGGGTAAAGGAAAATTTAACTTCTTTATGCCAAGGTTTAAATAATCTAGTGGATCTAGGTAATTTAAGTAATCTGGACTAAATTACGTAAATTATATAAATTACGTAAATCTTAAACATACTTATTAAGTTTAAGATGGATATATAATAATCGGTTTTCCTTTATAAATAATACTTATTTAATTTCGCTCTTTAATTATTAATTTAAGCTTTTAACTAAAAGCAACTGTACCGTTTTTTAATTAAGAGAAAAGTCTGCAAATCTTTTTAACGAACATCCCATTTATTATGCTATTATTACCTGCAAATTAAGAACCCCCATTTCGGATACTGCTCATACATCCAGGTGGATATATAACAGGTTCGTTACATCTATATCCGTCCGTCGATATTAAATCCAGAATATTAACGTACGTTTACATATATCTTATTTTGTTAAGTTCGTGCGGTAAAATTAAAAAAATTCGGATTTATCATATTTTAAAAAAAGGAACAATAACGTAACGTATTCAGATTATAATTATTAAACGCGTTAATATTTAAAAGTTATAAAAAGGTTTTAATTAGGACCAAAATGGTATTAATAATAAACTATAATAAAGGGAATTATATAAATATATATATAATTATAAAAAACGTTCTGTTATTAAAATATTACGGATTTTCGTTTTTTTAAAAAAGCAAATATATAAAACGGACCTCTTTTTTACATAATTACAACTTAGGCCTCGCTAGCTCGTTACGGGGATTTGGGGTTTGATTGGTTAATATTTAACGTTATAAAGTAGTATTTAAGTAACTTTGAAAAAAACGGAAAACGAGCCAGCAGGGCTTAAGCTAGCTAAGGTAAATAATCTTATATATTAAACGTTTACGCTTTAAATCGGAATTCGGTTTTAAAATAATTTTAATTCTTAAATCCTTTATAAATAATTAAGGACGTTAACGGTATGGTTATTATTATTAATAATAAGAAATATAACTAATTATTAATAATATATAATTTATATCGTCTTAATAATAGCTAATTAATTAATAATAATACGAATTAAGCGAATAAGATTTTTAATTATCAGATATAGGGGATATCAGTTATGTTGTATTAAATAGCTAGTTACGTGCGTTCTTGTAACGCGTACTGATCTTTGAAATAATCTAGCCCCGGAACATATATGTTCCGATCAGAGGGATATCTCCATATATGGGGTGCAAGCGTACCCCCGCTAGCTGACACTTTAACTTTAGTTCTATCTTTTTAACCTAACCAAATAACGATAAGTTAAACATAATTAAAAAAAAAAAAAGAAAGTGGAGACGAAAAGCAAACCGAAAAAGAAAAAGAGGAAAGGAAAGAGAGAGAGACGCAAAATCACTTCCTCGGCCTCTCAAGCATCGGAAGCACCAGACTCCGCCGACCACCACCACTGCCCTTGTCCTCCCCCCTAAAAGCACCGACCAAGAACTCATACATTAGCAAATCCATCCCCTTCCCCTTCGCCCTCTCTAGCCACTCCCCAATGGACAACTCCTCAAACTCGCGCCGCTTCTCCTCCAACCCCTCCAGGTACGCCCTCAACTCCCCCGGCGCTACCAGGACCTCCCCGGAGTGGTGGGTGAACTTTAGCAGCGGCACCGCCGTCGTCGTCGTCAACTTCGAGGTCAGCGCGTTCTCGACTAATCTGCCCGCTACCGAGTCGACGTCGATCATGTCGATCTGGCCCTGCAGCTCCTCCCCAAACACCGGCACGGCCCCCAGGACCCTCGAGTACCGCATCAGCGAGGCCACGAGGTCGTTGTCGGGCGGCTGCTGCTGCTTCTGCTTCTTGGTAGTGGAGGATGAGGAGAAGGTGATGTGGCTAGGACGGTGCACCACGACGGGTAGACGGTATTGGTTGTCGGGGGAGGAGACGCGCTGCAGGAGGGCTTCGCTGACCCATTTAGAGAGGGCGTAGCCTTGTCCTGGGGCGGGGCTTGCACTGCGGCTGCTGTTGTTACTGCTCACCACCGGTGGGGGCACGATACGGGAAGACGGGATGGGGAGCTCTGGTAGCGGCGATGGCGAGGACGAAGAGGCGTTGTTGTCATTCTTATTGAGAACAAGCCCCGCGACGCCGGCGGTTGACACGTAATGTAGAGGCACGCGGCGGGGTAGGGCCAGTCTGCAGAGGGCCACGGTAGACAGCACGTTGGGGGCGCGGAGGCTGCGGTAAGGGTGGAGGTAGGATACCGAGGCGCCGTTGTGGATGATGACGTCGGTGGTGCGAGACAGAAAGTCAAATTGCTGTGGCGAGAGGCCGAGGTCCGGGTCGGAAAGGTCGCCTGCGTAGGGGACGACTTTAAGGGAAGAGATGGATAGACGAGAGGACGAGGAGGACGATGATGATGGTCTGATGGCGACGCAGTGGATGCGCGCAACCTGGTCATGGGAGATGAGCTGCTCGAGGATATGCGTTCCGAGGAAGCCTGTCGCTCCGGTGAGGACGACGTTCAACCCAGGAGGGGATGCGGGTGGTGACGGAGTCTGTGCCGCGACGAGCTGGCTAGGTGAGGGAAGAAGATCTAACAACGAGTTGATCTCCTGGTCCCAGTCTTGTGGTCCCACCACAGGTTGCTGCTGAGCAGCCTCGCTCTGGCACGCCGCGGCCATCTGGCGGAGAGTGCTCGACTGGAATAATTCAAAGAGGGGAACCGTCACGCCCAGGTCTCGCTTCAGAGCCGAACGGAGCTTGACGGCCAGCATCGAGTTACCCCCGAGATGGAAGAAGTCCGAGTCCGGTGTGATGACACCGCCGGAGGACGACGACATGGCTATGCGGCCTTCTAGGACTTCCTCCCAAATCCCCTTGATGCGCTGCTCGACGGGAGGTAACGGCAGAGGTACTACGCCATTGCCACGGCCGCCCTCGCTGTTGTCGCCACGGCCACCAGCACTGCGAGAGCCTTCTCCACCCGGAAACGAAAGCTGTTCCACGGCCTTCCCGTCCTCCTTGCCGTTCAAATTCGTCGGGATCTCATCGACGGGGACGATGAAGTCCGGGACCATGTACCGCGGGAGAGGCAGATCAGTTTTGAGGTAGTCGGCGAACGCGCCTTTGCTGCCGGAGAAGGACGTCCTGAAGACGACAAAGGCGACCAGGATGTCCTGCTCGGCCCGGTACGAGACGGCGGCGTTGGTCAGCACCGAGGGCCCCGCTCGCTGCACGACAACGTTGGCGATCTCGTCGAGCTCCACGCGGTGGCCCCGCACCTTGACCTGCTTGTCCCCCTTGATGCGGCCGAAGATGTCGAGCGTGCCGTCCAGGCGGAGGCGTCCAGAGTCTCCGGTCCGGTAGAGGCGGACGGGACACTGGCCGGGTAGACCTAGATCCGTCTCGACGTAGCTTCGTCGCGTTTCCTCGGGCCTGTTTAGGTATCCGAGCGCGAGCCCGGTGTCGCTGACGATGCAGATTTCGCCCGGGAACCCGACAGGTAGGGGCCTTATACCGTCGTTGTTGGTGTTGGCTTTCACTATGACCAAGCCGTACCCGGGCATCGGCCTCAGGAGATCGCCGGCGTATGCGACGTCCTCGTCGGTCCTGTACGGCACGGCGCCCTTCGCACACGAGATGGTGGCCTCGGTTGGGCCGTACGAGTTGACGAGCTGCACGCGGCAGGCCGGATCGAGCTCCTGGAACGCCCGGCGGAGCTGCGGGGTGAGCTTCTCGCCGAGACAGAAGGCCAGACGCCAGGACTTGCACCTGGTCAGCGCCGCGGCGCCGTAGTTTAGGAGCGAGATGTACTCGGACGTCACTAGGAGGGTGTAGGTGACGCGTTCGCTCAGCATCGTCTCGGCCAAATGGACCGGGTCGCCGCGGCCCTCGGCATGGACGATGATGAGCTTGCCGCCGTTGGCCAGGGCGGTCCAGGTCTGGTCGAGCGAGAGGTCGAACCCGAGAGAGCTCTGCTGGAGCACCGTTTCCCGGCTGAGATTGTACTGCTTGCTGTGGGTGCGGATGTGGCTGGCGAGGTTAGTGTGGGAGAGGACAACTCCCTTCGGGACCCCGGTCGAACCGCTCGTGTACAGAATGACCGCAGGTTCGCCGGGTGAGCTGACATCATCCAGCTGTCGATTGTCAGGGTGGACAGATTGTGCCGACGACGACACGTTTTCATCGAGATCCAAGATAAACGACGAGGGTGTATCGTCGCCGTTCGCACTTCGCACCACCAGCTTGCGTGCCTGCTCCATCGTAGCCTTGTTGCAGACTATGACGCGCGGCCGGCAGTCGCTCACCATAGCCTGCAGCCTTCCATGGGGGTTCTTCAGGTCCAGGGGCACCCAGACCAGCCCCAGGCGCAGAACAGCCAGCATACAGCACACGTGGTCAGCCATGGGATGAAGCAACATGGCAACGTGGGAACCGGGGGCGATCTTCTTGCCATGTCGTCCGTCGATCTGGGCGGCGATCTCCAGCGACCGCATCCGCGTCTGCGCATAGGTGAGCCTGTTGCCGTAGCCGTCCTTGACGGCCACCGAGTCAGGATATCGCCTGCTCATCTCGTCGAAGCGGCTCACGAGGGTCGTCGTCTTCCCGTCCCAGTCCTCCTCCTCCATCATGGTCGTAGCAGCAGGGAGAGGCTCGCCTTGCCCGAGTGCGTATGCGCGCAGCAGGTCATCGCTGTTGGCGACAGGGCAGTTGCTGACCCGGGTCGAAGGGTCTCGGGCCAGTCCCTCCAACGCCCGCATGTACCACTGCAGAATCTGCTCCGCGTCGGATGCCGTGTAGAGGTCGCTTTGCACCGTCAGATGAACCATGGCGCGCTGTTGCTGCTTCTTGGACGGCAGCTCGGTCACGTCAAAGGCCATGTCGTATGGGTTGCGAGCCAAGATGCTGCCTTCCCACTCGATGGAACCGTCACCGAGGGGGGCATGGGCGCCGTACATGTTGCGGTAGTTGAAGGCGACCTGGAAGAGAGGGTGGTGCGTGCCCGACCGGCCGACTTGGAGATTGTCCAGCAAGACATCGAAGGGCGTCGAGTTGGCCAGGGCAGCGAGAACTTTATCCCGCGTGTCTCGGGTGGTGGCGCCAAACTCGTCCGAGTTGTTCAGCTGGAAGCGCAGCGGGAGCATATTCAGGAAACACCCTATCGCCTCGGCACTCCCCTCGTCTCGGTTGCCATCTACTATGCCGACCCCAAAGTCGTGGACGTCGAGACACTTGGTTAACAGGAAAGCCACAGTGGAAAGATGGAGGTGGAATGGGGTGACGTAGAGCTTGGAGGCGGCGCTCTTGATTTGTCGCGCCAGGTCCCCAGGCATCTCGCAGTCCACAGTCACCGTCTCGTAACGTCTAAGCAGCCGTCTCGACTTGGTCTTGGAAAAGGGGAAGAGAGGTAGTGGTTGGGGGGAATTGTTGTGCAGTTGTCTCCAAAATGCCAGTCGGCTTTTGTCACCGGCTATGAGAGCCAGTTGTTGGTGCTGCCTGTTGCAGACATCGATCATCTGTGGTATGTTGCTGGCCGTCTGCGAAGACACCAAGGACCATTGCTGCTGCTGCTGCTGCTGGAGGGGCATTCGGACAAGTCCCTTGTAAGCATGATCGAGGTCTCTCATGAATATCTGCCACGCCGAGCCATCCATGGCTACATGATGGTGGAGGAAGATGATGCGTGAGGGACCACCCCCTTTAGGTTGAGACAATACGATTACCTTGAGGAGAATGCCGTTTTCGATGTCCAACACAAATCTTCGTGCCTGTTCAATGGCCTCGTGGTACTCATCGTCGCTTGCGACATCTAGGTGCTCCACGACGATACGAGGCTGAGGATTCACCGCCTGCATTGCGGTTTGCTGATTCTTGGCATCTTCAGCGATGAAGTAGGAGCTCCGCAGACTCTCGTGGCGCGTGCAGACAAGTTGGAGGGCCGCTTCCAACTTGGCCACATCCAAGGTGCCAGGTCGTCCATGATACTTGCCGTAGTAGCCGACGTTGTTGGTAGACTTGTCCTCGATGTATGTGTGCAGAAAGTAGAGACGTGCCTGCGAGTGAGACATGGGGCCCATGCGAATGTAGCCCGGGGTGGAACCGTCTGTTGTTGTTGTTACTGTTGTCGTTGTCTTTGGAGGAGGGGTCGGCTCAGTCGCTGGTTTGACAACTTCCCCATTGTTGCTGCCCTGGGGCTGCTCTCCTGGTTCTTGAGCGGGACCATTATCTTCTTTGCCTTGGCCGGTGCCCAGCTTGTCGTTCTTGGCGGTGGTGGTGGTGGCAGTAGTTGTAGTGGTGGTACCACCAGAACCAATGCCGTTAGTAGTCGTGGGAGACGCAGAAGACGCGGCGGCCAATGTCGCAGCGGCCTCACGACTAATGTCACCGACAGATAACCCGCCCAGCAGTTTGAGAACCGGGACTTCCAGACGCAGCTCCTTCAGGATCCAAGACCGAATCTCCACGGCGACCAGGGAATCGATGCCCAGCGCGACCAAGGGAGCGTTGCGCTCCAGGCCCTCGACCGGTGTCTGGAGTAGCTGTCCCAGCTTGCTGCTGAAGGCCTCCTCCAGGATTGCGACCGTCTCCTCGGGGCTCTTTGTCGATGATAGTTGGCTTAGGACGCCGGTCGACGCCGAGGATCGCTTCTTGGAAGACCCGTCGCCACCACTGCCGCCGTCGGCATTGCCATCATCATCGCCGGCGTCGTCCTCGCCCACCTGGTCGTGCCAGAGCCGTGGGATGGCCTCGAGCTCCTCGTTCAAGCCGCCGCCGAAACCACACAGAAGCTCGCCGTCGTCGTCATCGTTGTCGTGGGCCGCATAACCAGGTCGCCCCGCACGCACGGCCTCGGCGAACATGCAGTGGAACTCGGGTTCCGAGATGGCGAGGAACTTGAACTTGCGCAGCTGCGCCTCGATGACGGGGTTCGTCCTCGACGACCGGGCCACGTAGCCCAGGCCCATGAGCATGGCGATGTTGAGCACCGAGGCCGCCAACCCCCTCCTCCGCCGCCGCTGCGCCATCAGCGTGCTCATGTACATGTTGGCCGCCGCATACGCCGCCTGCGCCTTGTTGCCTAGGACGGCCGACATGGACCCGAAGACGACGAAGAAGTCGAGCGGGTGCTGGTCCTCGTCGGCGCGGAACACGTCGTCCAGGTTCCGGGTGCCGTCGACCTTGGGTCTCGTGACGGCGGCGAAGTCGTCGAGCGTCATGTTGGCAAAAGGTCGGTCCCGTAGGACCATGGCGGCGTTGACGACTCCCGCGACGGGCGGCATCGACGACTTGATCCGGCGGTGCACCGCGACGAGGGCGGCCTTGTCCGAGACGTCAAGGGCGAACATGTCGATGCGCGCTCCCAGTCGGCGGCGTAGATAGTTGAAAGGCGCCGACTCGTCGGCTTCTCCTTCGGTCGGAGGAGTGCGGCTGGCGAGGGCAAAGTTCCTAGCTCCGTGGCGGATCATCCACTCGCAGAGGGACGCGCCGAGTTCGGATCGCAGCCCGACGAGGAAGTACGTCTTGTCCGCGGAAAACATACCCTGGTAGCTGGGTTGCACGATACGTACCGATACCACAGAGGCCTCTCTCCACGAGATGATGCTATCGCAGCCTCGCCGCCCTGCACCTCTGCTGCTGCCGCTGCCGATGTCTTTGACGTCGATCACGTCTTCTGGAGAGAGATGGCTGGGATCGGGCAGCAGGACGCCGGTGGTGTTCAGCGCTCCAAGCTTGAGTATTCGGCGCAGCTGGTCCAAGCTGAGTCCAAGGGTTATCTGCTTGTTCGCGTTCGCTTCCTCGGTCCACCTTCTCCAGGATTCCATCTTAGCGTGTCCGAAGCTGCTAGGGGAAAGGCGAGGATGATGACGACGATCCGTTCCGTCGCCAGCGGTGGTGGTGCCCATGTCGATAAATCTTGCGAGGTTTCGGGGAGCCAGCGATTCCAGAGCTCGCTTGCTGGTGTGGGGGTGAATGTAAGTGATGATGACCTTGTTGTCTCCATCCACGTCAGCAGCGCCTGTAGTAACCGGCGGCGGTGGTAAAGACGAGCTGAGAAACAGGTCGCGGCCCTCGCTCTCGGCCATCTCGGACAGAATCTTCGCAAATGAGGCAGGCGCATCATGGATCCACGTCGTGCCGCCGCTTGTGGTACTTGATGATTGTGCTAGTATACACTCGCATTGTATCGCGGCCAGCAACGTTCGGAAGCGATTCTCCTGTGTGGCGTCATCTCCCTCTTTCCATGAGAACGCCCAGCTGATAGGGACACATATGCGGGATGAGTTGGTAGGAGATAGAGCTAGGACAAGCTGTCGCGGCGTTTTCCCGACAAGGGACCCCAAGCAGATATAAACTGGATCAGCGTCGGATGGGGACAGTGCGAAGAGGGATGACCAGAGAACATCGATTTCCACGACTGTTTTCTGATTGCCGTCGCCGCCGCCGCCAAGCAGATGATGGCGGTCCGTCTTCTTCTCCAGGAATAGAGAACCGTCTCGGTGGTGAAGTGCAGTCACGGGCTGGGACGAGAGTGCCACGTCCTCTTCGATGACTCTTCTCGCCGCGTTCACTTGCCGGTTGAGCACCTTGTCGGTTATGATTCTCGGGATGTACAAGACCCCATCCTCGAGAGCAACCTCGGTCTCTATACTCCAGAGTATGTCTTCACTCCCGGGGCTCATCAGGAGTTGTTGCGTGGCTACAAACGACCGGCACAGGACCGATGCCACCATCTTGGGATCCCGCAAGGTACTATCGTCGAAATCAATGCACTGCAACTTAAGGTGTGGGGATTCCATGGCCACGGCACGGCAGACACCGACGCTCATGCTGGCGTAAGGGTCGTCGACACGGTAGCCCCGAGTGGCCCAGAAGACGTGCGTGGCGTTGTTGAAGACGGACTGTAGCGAGCGGAGTCGCTCGTCGGTCATGGTTTCGAACGTCCTGTCTTGCTCGAGATCTGTGAGGCAGATGACCGAGCAGCCCGGCTGCAAGGCATCGCTTCCAATCTCCTCCAGTCTTGAGAAGGAGACTTGGTCGGCGGCGACTCGTGGCTTGAGCAGCGTCAACATGGCGTTGGCGACATCACTCGTTTCTCGTGAGTGACCTCCCACCATGACGAATTTCCGGATCATCATCGCAGACGACTCTGCGTCATTATTGTTCATCAGGGGATTCCGCAACAGGTTGACTCTCGCATCCACCGCCTGTGTCGCCATGACCGCCATGTCCCGACAGACATTGTCTGGCGCGGATGTGGACAAATAATCCGTGCCCGAGAACCCCGTGTCTCTCAGCAGTGCGTCCCACTCTTGTTCCGAGATGGTTGGACGGTACATCCTCCCGTCGTCGCGACCCAGCCACCACCCGGGAAGACCGCCCATCAGGAATGACTGGTAGACCATGTCGCCGGTGACCTCGAGGAGGAAGAGGTAGCCGCCGGGCCGCAGCAGCTTTCTACAGTTCCTCATCGTGTTGGCCAGCGACTTGGTGGCGTGCAGCACGTTGGAGGCGATGATCAGGTCGTACGAGTGCTCCTGGAACCCCTGGTCTCCGGGGGGCCTCTCGATGTCCAGTACCTGATAGCGCATCTTGGCGTAGTGATGGGCAAAGGCAGAGCGCGCCTCCTCGAAGTAACCCGCCGAGATATCGGTGAAGGTGAAGGACGCGAAGGTATGCCCAAGCTTCTCGAGTATCGCTGTCGTTGCCGATCCCGTACCGGAGCCAATCTCGAGAATGTTCATCCGCGGATACCGATGAGAGAGCTGGGATACCAGTTGGCCCAGCTTGGGATTCACTTCAGGAAAGCCGAGGCCTTCCTTGTACATCCTGTTCAGCGCCTGGTTCTCGAGGAGGACCTGGAGCGCGGGGACGGTGCCTCGCACGATCGAGGGGAAGTTGATCCCGACCGAGTGTATGAGGTCCAAAGTGATGCACTCGGGCAGCTCGTTCTTAAGGTCCATGATGGCCTCGTAAGTGTCATCAGCCCATTCTGCTTTAATGTGGCCATGCATCCGCCCCGCCGCCGGCTTGGGATTAACCGCAGGCAGAACCTTATTGGCAGCCCATTCCATGAGATAATGGAAATGCTGCTCCGGTATAGCCTCGTCGCCCAGCTGAACCTCGCCTAGGAGTCTGCGCAAGAAGAAGTAACATGTTCTTTCAATACCCTCGAGGAGCTTGTCATAGACGATTGGGTCCATGGCGATACTCCTCCCGCTGGTCCTCTCCAGGCCCGCAGACATGTCCTGTCGCCAGACGGTCCTTGCAAAAAGCTTGCGGTCCGTCTTTGGGGTGGGCTGGGAGAAAGAGGAACACGTGATGCCTTGGATCTGAACTTCGGCATGGTCGTCCTCACTTGCAAATATGTCTACGTCGCCCGTGATGACCTTGGCCGAACTGTCTTGGACGAAGCAGTCAGCCACCAGCCGGGTGTCTGCTGCGACAGCGGCCGTCGCCGTCCAGTCGCGGCGCATGTCAACCCTGACTCGGTCCACATGCGACGGCAGGTATGGCGCCCACATTCGGCCGTCCCCGGGGAAGGAGAAGGCGGCGAACAGGCCGTGGAAAGCAGCATCGAGCGTCTGCGGGTCCAGCCGGAACTCGACGTTTCGGGGCCGAACCATCGAGACGGTGGCTGCGCCGAATCGCCTCTGGATAGAATCCGCGCGGAAGGCACCCGAGTAGTCGAGGCCTATCTGCAAGATGGAGTCGTAGAAACGGCCCGTGTCGACGTCTGTCAGCGGTAGACCTGTGGTGGCCGGGTTGCACCTAGGTGGCAAGACATCGTCGGCAGGTTCACCCAAGAAGATGGTGGCCAGTCCGGTGAAGTTGGCGCTGCTTTCTATTGTTGTCGTCGTGTCTCGGCCGCCGGTCACGATGGCATCGACGTCGCCGCTCGAGCAGTAGTATCTCACTTCAATATGCGCGGCATCACGCTCCAAGATAGTCATGGAGAAGCTGACCTCCTTGCCCGAACCGTCATCTTCGAGTGTGATAGCGCGAATGAATTTGACGTCGTGCAGCTCGATGAGCTTGACAGGGGCGGCGGGCCCATCATCAGCGGCCTCAACACAAGCCTCAACCGCCATGGATAGGAAGCCGGCCGCGGGGAATAAAGGTTGATGCTGGAACTGGTGGCCTCGTAGCCACTCCATCTCTTCTAGTTTGAACACGGTCCGCCAGAGCAGCTCCTGACTGTTCCGCAGGGCCAGCCTGCCCAGCAATCCGTGGACCTTGCGATCCGACGCGCGCCAAGCTTGGGACCTCCGGGATTCCTTCCAGAGCACTCGGCCATGGTCCCATGGGTAAGGGTCGAGACCTTTCACAAGCCTCGGCCGTCGGTGCGGCTGCTGTCCATGTTGATCGCCCTGGAGTGCAGCAAAGTCAACGAGGGGGGCCGGGAACTGGAAACTCTTCCATACAAAGCCCAGCGCCTGGTGGAAAGAGAGCGTGTCGTCACCGCCCCGGCTCAGAAGACCGCAGTATGGGATAGCGAGGCCGGTCAGGGATTTCAGATTCTCTAGAGCGGGACCCTTCAGGGCTGGATGGGGCCCGACTTCGATGGCCATATCGAAGCCGTTGGTATCTTCTCCGACCGCCCTCTCTATCGCCTGGGAGAAGAGCACAGGATGTGTCATGTTGCTCACCCAGTACGCGCCCTGATACGGATGCGGCTCGTGGACACTCCTCCCGTCAGACCCCGGGAAGACACTGGAGTACCACGTACAGCCCCCTTCAGTCGAAGAAGTACTCTGGACCGAGACACCGCATCGGCGCATCGACTCCAGGTACGGCTCCGCGCAGGCATCCATGTGGTGCGAGTGGTACGCCGTCTCCACCTTCAGCAACCGCGCGAAGGTCTTCTCGGCGTCCAGCAGAGCCTTGGCCTTCTCGATAGCGTCGGCGTCTCCCGAGAGCGTCACGCTGGATCCCGAGTTGCAGGCCGCCAGGCGGATGCGACTCCCGCCCCCCAGCTCCGGCCGCCGGCAGAACGCCTCGGCCTCGTCCTGCGTCATGCCCGCCGCCATCATCCGGCCCCGCCCCGCGTGCCGCGAGTGCAAGCCCCGGTAGTAGGCGACGCGCACGGCGTCCGAGGCCGTCAGGTATCCCGAGACGTAGGCGGCGGCGATCTCGCCTGACGAGTGGCCCACGACCGCCCGGAAGCCGAGGCCGCAGGCCCGCACGAGGTCGACCAGGGCGATCTGGATGGCCGTGGTGAGGGGCTGGGAGATCTCGGCCCAGTGGACCTTGGACATATGGACGGGCGCGCGCATCTCGTCGACGAGGGTCCACGAGGGTGGGTCCGGCAGGGTCTGGAGGGAGTGGTCCAGGCCCTTCATGGTGGCACGGAACACGGCCGACGTCTCGTAGAGACCGGCCCCCATACTCGGCCACTGGGCGCCTTGGCCGGTGAACACGCCGAGGATGCGGAGCGGATGCTTTTGGGAGACTTGCATGGGAGGCTTCGACGCGTGCTCGGGCGCCTTGTACGCATCGAGAGCCTCGGCGAGCTGTTCTCTGGTGGAGCCAGAGAAGTATGCCCTGTGAGGAAACTCTGTACGTCTCGACTGCAGCGTCCATGCCAGGTCGGAGAGATCGATGGACTCTGTCTTGAGTTTATGAGACACCGCGACAACCATGCTTGAAAGGGCCGACTGCGAGTGGGCTGAAAGAAGAAACGGGCCTGCGGTTTGATTCTTCGGACCCTTCTCCACTGTCGGCGTTGGCATCAGCGTTGGCGGCGATTCCGGGTCCCAGCTCTCAAGGATGGCATGGGCATTTGTGCCTCCGAAACCGAAGCTGTTCACGCTTGCTCTCCTGGGACAACCCGGCGCCACCTCTGGCCATGGCCTGGCCGATGTGGGAACATGGAGATTCTGGTAGAATGGCTCGATGGCCGGGTTCAGACGGCGAAACAGCATGTTTGGCGGTATTTGAGCGTTTTGTATGGCGAGGGAGGCTTTGAGTAGTGATGCCAACCCTGCAGTGCCCTCTGAGTGCCCAATAACGGTCTTGACCGAGCCCACGTACAGAGGCTCCTCGCGGCCCCCGTTGTATCGTTTGGTATGCTCGGGGAAGAATGTGTTACGAATGGCCTCAGCTTCTTTTGGGTCGCCAGCCGGGGTTCCGGTTCCGTGGGCCTCGAAATATTGGCACCGGTCTCGGCTACTTTGGGGGTCCAGGCCACTTCTTTCATATGTCGACGTGATCAGAGCCGTCTGGGACGCGGGGCTCGGAACGGTCAAGCCAGTACTCTGACCGTCCTGGTTCACGCCCGTCTCGCGTATAACGCACTCGATGTGGTCATTATCCGCCACGGCCTGCCTCAGCGGCTTCAGGAAAACAGTGGCAAACCCCTCTCCCCTGGCATAGCCATCGGCATCGGCGTCCCACATGCGAGAGCGTCCGTTAGGCGATAGCATGCGAAGCTTTGATTCTGTGATGTACCGCTCTGGCCCCAGGATCAGGTTAACTCCACCCACCAAGGCGAACTCAGTCTCTCCGCTGCGAAGCGACTGCACAGCCTGATGCAGGCCTACGAGACTGGAGGAGCAAGCCGTGTCGATGTTTACCGATGGACCTTTCCAGTCGAAGAAGTAAGAGATGCGGTTCGCGGTAATGGCCCTCGACATGCCAGTGCCGGCATACTTAGGCAGGTTATCGACATCACGGAACAAGAGGTCGTAGAAGTCATCCGTCATCTGACCCAGGAAGACCCCAGTTTGGGATCCCTTCAATTTGTCCATCGAGTAGCCTGCTGATTCAAGGCTTTCGTAGACCAGCTCCAGCATGATTCTCTGCTGGGGATCCATGCATTCAGCCTCTCTGGGGTGGATGTTGAAGAAGCTGTGGTCAAAGACCCATGGGTCCTCGTCACAAAGGTAGGAATGCGTTACATTGGTACTCTGGTTGAATGTGAAGAGTCAGTGAGCTGGTCTGATAGAAAATATAAGGCAAGTCAACCTGATAGAATGCTGCTTACGCCATGAAAATCCGGATTCTCGTGGAAGAATCCCTTTGTATTAAACCTCGCTTGCGGTATCTCCTGCCGGAGGTCACGAGGGTTCAGCAGCAGCTCCCACAATTTCGACGGTGACGAGGCGCCGCCTGGAAACCTGCAGCTGCTTCCAATGATGGCGATTGGCTCGTTGCCAGGGTTTCTCTGAGAAGACATAATGTCCTGGAGGATTCCTTTCCGAGGTCAAAGGGAGAAAGGGGAATTCGCGGAATCTATGCGAAGAGATAGTCTGTCTGTGGCGCAGTAGCAGTCTGACGTTCGTTATGGGCGATAGATAGTTGTCCACCACGTATCTCTAATCATACGCTGATTTGGACAATCGTCAAAGCTGCCGAAGAGTCGCACGCCAATTCAACTGATGGCGAACGCGTAGATCGAGGATTTCAAGAAATAAAGGTCTGGTTCGTTGCTGCAGAGGCCATCGAAGTCTCTCATCACTATCCTCACTGTCGCTTGACTTCTCTGGTCGCATTTTATCTGTTATGCACCTTCTACCTGTACGGAACTACGAATCAATCACTTAGACCCTAAAACACGGCGTATGCGAACAGGAGGCACGGACGGATCTCCGGGTGAGGCTCCGCTGTGATGAGTAACTTGAAGCCAAGAAATTCTCCGATCATCAGCATGGGACTACGAATTAATCACTAGTACCCCTGAAACACGGGATGCGCAAAAACGAGGCACGGATGGATACTGGGGTCAGGCTGCGCTGTGATGAGTAGCTTGAGGCCAAGAAAGTCCCCGATCGTCAGCACGGGACTACGAACCAACAACTACTAAGGCCCCGAGAGGGCTGAAAGAGGAGATACGCGAGAAGGAGGCACGGAAGGATCTCCGTATACGGTACGAGGCCAGGCTGTGATGAGTGGCTTGAGGCCAAGAAAGTCTCCGAATTTCAGCACGTCAAAGTCGGGGAGAGTGAGATGGTAATGATTTCCGACCCCATATCCAAAGCATCCGAACTAGGTGCGGGAGAAGAAGACCAATTCGGCCCAGGTCCGGCACCTGAGTTGGACATCGGAGCCGGAGGCAACCAACAAGATCGTTACAAATACCGGTATCGGAAATTGTCGGATATAGGGGACATCAGTTATGTTCTATTGCATGATTACTTGCAGGTGCTGTAGAACGCGTACTGCACTTTAATGTAATCCAGCCACGGAATATATATGTTCCGATCAGAAGGAATCTTTCCGTATATGGGGTGCTAGCGTCCCCCCTTGCTAGTTAATATACCCCCTTAACGCCTTAAAACATTTACGGTATTAATCGTTATATTTTATTACTTTTTAAAATTATAGTTAATTTTAATTATTTTCCGGAAATTAAGTTATTTTTTAATTAATTTAATTTTTATTTAAAATAATTTATTAAGTAAAATGTTATTAATAAGGTATCGAAACTATATACAAGCTGACGCCTGGTCCACGGCAGTAAGTGTCAGATATAGGGGTTATCAGTAATGTTGCATTGCATGACTAGTTGCAGGCGCTCTAGAACGCGCACTGTACTTTAATATAATCTGTTTACGGAATATATATGGTCCGATTAAAGGGAGCTTTTCCGTATATGGAATATTAGCGCACCCCTACTAGCTAATATACCCCCTTAACGCCTTAACGTAATTACGGCGTTAATTGTTACCCTTTATTATTCCCTAAAGCCGTAATTATCTATTTTACCTTTCTTCCGGTAATTAAATCCTTTTAATTAATTAATTCTTTATTTAAAATAACTTTTAAAGTTTTCTTTTATTAATTTTAATTATTTTTTAAAATATTTAAAAAGTTTGCGTAATAAAGTTTTTGTTAATTTATTAGTTAATATATTATTCGTAAATATATATTTTACCTTAATTATATCTTTTTTTCCGGCTTTTTAAAGTTAATAATTATATATATTTACGTATCGTAATTTTATTTATAAAAAGGCGACGTCGGCATTAATAAACCGTATAATTTATTAATTATCGTATTATATATTTAAAGATTTTATATTTAAACTTATTTTTAATTTTTTAATTAATCGAAAACAAAATAAGGTTTTTTTTATAACTTACGTAAGGAATAATAATTTCGTTTCGGTTATGGAAATAATTATTATATTTTATTTATTTGCCTGTTATTTTATTATTTTTTTAAATAATTTTATAACGTAAGTTTAAATTTTTTTTCGATTAATCGTATTATTTGTAAAAAAGCGTTATTTTAAGTATTTAATAAATTTTTATTTTCGAATTATAACGTTAATATTTTGGTTCCGATTAAGTATAAAATAATTTAATTAATAATTTTATAATATGTATTATTAAGATTTAAATTAAATCGGGTAAATTTGGATACCGTAAAGGTTATATTAGGTCGTATATTAACCGTTACGTATAAAATAAAACCGAATCTTTTTAAATATTTATTAACGGAACTTAAATAGGTTAAATTAAAATTCGGCAATAATTCGACGTCCGTTATTAACATCTTTAAAAAATTATTTAAACGTTTTTTAAGGATTAGGTTAACCAATTTATTTATAAAATCGGATTAAAATAATTAAAATTTTTTATTAAGTTTATTTTTAATTATTTCGATATTAAGGAATTATTATAAGTCCTTATTTTTCATAAAGGTATACCGTTATTATATTTATTAAATTAATTAATTAACGAAAATTTAATCTTTTTTATAATAAACCGTAACGATATTATCCATAAAAAAAATATTCCTTAATAAGTAAAATAATAAGGTTCGAAAAAAACGGGGCTAAATTTTAAATTTTTAAATATCCCAGTAAAATCCTTTTATTATAATAAAAATAACTCCCTTAATCCATATAATATTTTTTTTAATTAAAAAATTTTATTACGTTATAAGTATTTTAAGGATAATTTTATAAATATTTAATAAAATAAATTTACGTTAACGAAAATATTTATAATATTATATTACTTAAGTTTTAAGTTAAATTTAACCGTAATAATAATTAAAATTCGGAACGACTTTTTAATTAAAATAAATACGTATATATTATTATAAAAATTTTTAAACTATTAATTATTTCGTATAATAAAACGCGCTTTATATTTTTGTAATTAATTATATTTATTAAATTTATAAATATATACTTATATATTTCTTAAAACTTATTTTCTTTTAATAAAAATTAATTAACGGCTTTTTAAGATTATACTTTTTTATAATTTTATAAATAAACTTTTTTGGTTTTATAATATAATTTTTTTAACGGATATATATTTAGTTTTTTATGGTTTTATAGCGGTAACGGTTTGTTACGTTTATATATTCGGTTTTGCGATTTAAAAATTTTATTATATTTTTTTATATCAAAAATCTTCCGATTAAGATAACGCGTATTTCGGATAATTACTTTTCCTAAATTTCCGTAATTTACCGGCCGGTTATTAAATAAATTTATAAAATGGGTTAATCGTTTAACATTAAATACGGCTTTTTAAATTTTATAATCGTCCTTAATAATATTTTTATAATACGGAATATACGAGAAATTTACGTTTTTAACCCGTAAGGTATTTTCGTTTTTTACTATTATTTTAGGTTAAATAATATAATAGGAACCTAAGGTTATTTTTTTAATTTCCGCCGGCGTAATAATTATAATAATTATTAATATAAATATTAATAACGGGGACGGTTTAAGGGGCGGGGATAATTCGGATATAACGGTCGTATAAAGGTAATTAATTTTATACGAATAAACTTACTTTTTACCATCCCGTACGTTTTTTTGAACGTTTATATTATTTTAAAACCATTCTTTTTATTTAACCGAAAATTAAATTATTCTGTTTAAGTTTTCTTTTTTATATATAAGGTAATTATAAACCTAATTAGGTAATTTTATTTATTAAAATAACTTACGTAATTCGTTTTCTGTAACGTAAAATAAATTATTTTTTATGTTTTTAATATTACCTAAAAAAATAACCTTTTTATTAAATTATACGTTTTAAATAAAGATAACTTTATTAATTAATAAGTTCCAGATTTCGTAAATATTCGTAAATTAGTAACCGACGAAAAAATTAACTTATATTTTAAAATTTAGCTTTTAAAGTTTTTGTTTTTTTTATAGCAATAATAATTATAACGTAAGTTATATAGCCGTATATTTATAAATAAGCTTATTAAGGTTTCCGATTAAATATTATAACGCCGTTTTTATACGTTAAATAAATATAATAAACCTTATATAGATTTTGCTAGAAAATAGCGTATTTAAAGATACGGTTATATAAATATATTATTACTTTAAGGATATATACGATTAAAAACGAAAATAATTTAATATTATTTTATATCGTAATCGTTTTTTTTTAATTATATCCCTTAAACGTTTTATACTCCCGTTTTAGGTTTGGATATTTAATATCAAAAGGAAATAATTAAAACATATTTCGAAATTAATAATTTTTTAAGATTTCGTTATCGTATTCGAATACTTATAAAACGACCTTATTTTAATTTTTTAAAATCCTTAAAAAATATCGGAATACCGTAATTAATATATTTTGCTTTCGATTTTTAAGGTAAATATTCCAGATAAAGCCTAAATATTTATCGGTCGTAAATATAACGTATTTATATCCTTTAAAATCTTTTTCGAAATTTATAAAACTAATAACGATTCGTTATTTTAATCGAAACGCTTTCTTTTTCGGTTTTTAGTATATTTACCTTTTAATTTTCGCTTTATTATATACTTAGCATTCGACCGTTATAAAACCTTTTAAACGGATTTCCTTTATATAAAACTATAACTAGACGATTATTTCGGGCTTTTGTAACAAATTTGTTATACATCTACCTGGAGGTATAAGCAGTATCCGAAATGGGGGTTTTTAATTTGCAGGTAATAATAGCATAATAAATAGGGTATTCGTTAAAGAGATTTGCGGACTTTTTCCTTAATTAAAGAACGGTATAATTACTTTTAGTTAAAAGTTTAGATTAATAATTAAAGGGCGAAATTAAATAAGTGCTATTTATAAAAAGAAATTAATTATTATATATCCATTTCGGATTTTAATAAGTATGCTTGGGATTTATGTAATTTATATAATCTGGTTAAATTATTTAAATTATTTAAATTACCTGGATTTTAGCAAGGAAAGTTAAACTTTTCCTTTACCGAAGTTTAACCGCTTAAAATTTGCGTTAGGTTTTAAGGGCCGGTTTTTTTTTAAGATAGGAACCCTTATTTTTATACTGTAATATCATTTTCCCTTTCCAAGAATCTTTATCCCAAAGATAAAAACCGTAAGTAACCCTTTTTATTTTATTAAAAGGGTTTTCCGTAACTTTTTAGCTAACTTTATTATAACAGGTCGAATTAAAAAAAAGAAAAAAAAATTAGGATTGTATCAGAAAAAATTTCATACTATCCGTATAAAAAATATTAAAAAGTTTGGCTCAAAAATTAACTTTTATTCGAATTATACTTATTTTAAAGAAATTAAATATTTTTACGTAATAGATATTTTAAATTGTAATTATTATATTCGTTATTAACGTTTCGCGTATAACGTATTAAAGATAAATTCTTTATCGAAAATTGGAAAAAAACATAATTATTTGTAAAAAAAGTAATACGAAGTGAAGGATATTTTGGTTACGTATTAAAAGTTTGTTAAAAAGAAAACGAAGGAGTTCGTTAGTCGGCTGAAACGTTTTTGCTTTTAGTAGGAGGTTTTAAAAAAGAAGGCCGTTATTATTTTAAAGGAAAGGTTTAAACGGAATTAATAAAAGAATTAAGAAAGGGTAGAAAAAGAATAACGTCGCATAAAGGTAAAATAAACGCAGCTTGCTTTTAAAATAAATGTAATAATAAAGGCGTTTATTTCTTTCAGTTGGAATGCCGAAAGTTTGGATTTAAGCGGGGGACCGTTATCGCTTACGATTTTGGCCGTATTAAAGACGGTCGGTTAGGATTTTGCCGATAAAAATCCTTAATTAGGTTTATCGTATTTGTTAAATGTTTAATTAATTTTTATATATTATTTTTAGGTAAGTAATTTATCTATTTAATTAGGTACTGGCTTTTATTTTTAATTATTTTAAAGTTTAATATCTTTTTAATTTCGTATTCGTTATCGTTTTTTTCGATTTCGAAATTTTTTTTACGCGGGATATTTTTTGGGGCTAGTTTTAATAAGGAAATATGGAATATAAGGTATATTTTTATGGTTTTGGGTAATAATAATTTGTAATTAATTTTTAAAATAATTTTTTTAATTTTAAATAAATCGAATTTTTTGAAATTAAATTTATTATTAAGTTTTTTCGTTTTAATTTAAAAAAGGTTTAACGTTACGTTTTATTTTTAACGTAATAAGTAAATTTTATTTTTTTTATTAAAATTAATTCCTTAATTGTATTATTATTATAATATTAGGCTATTTTATGTTATAAAAATTATAACTTAATTTAAAATTTAATTTATACCGTTTTAATTTTTCTTATTATTATTTCCGTTCGTAAGGTTATTATAATAATAATTAAAGTTTTACGTATTAATTATTTTGGTCGTTAAATTATTACGTTATATTTATACATAATTATATAAAGTAATATATTTATATTTTCGTTAACGGATATATTATAAGTTATTTATATAAATAGTAAAAGTTCGATTTAATTATTTTGTTAATAATTAACGTAATTTCGAAAGTATTATTTTAAGGTTTAATTTAATTATTTTATTTAACCGTTTATTTAAGGATAATAAGTTATTAAAATTTTAAATTTAGTACCGATTTATTTAAAAAAGTTAATACCGAATTTAAATACAAAAAGTTTATTTTGATTAAAAATAATTTTTTTTAGTATTTTATATTTATCGAAATAATATCGAACGAAAACGTAAGTTAATTATTTTGCCGTTATAATTTTTTAAAAAAGTAAAAAATATTTATATTTAATAAATTTATTTATAATTATTTATATTATATTATATTTAATTCCGGTAACAGGATTTTTCGATATAAAAAAATTAATAATAAAGTTTTAAGTTATAATATTTTATATTTTATTAAATATATTTATAAGTTATAATAAGTTATATAATTTATAACGGGTTACTTTTATTTTATTATAAATATTATAATTTTTAATTATTTATTTAATTATTTATCGGAATTCCGGGAAATTATAATTTTTTTAAAATCGTTTAATAATTTTGAATACTTTTTAATATTTATATAAGGGATTTTTATGGAATTTTTTAACGAATTTTTTTTGTTACTGGCAGGGGATATAAATTTTGCTGCGAAATATTAATTAGTTTTTATCGTTTCCTTTTAGCTATTTAATTTTTTTCGTTTTTTCGGATTATAAAAGTTTTTAAATTAAATTAATTTTTTTGGAATAAATTATTTTAGGATTATATATAATTATATTATTTTATTATTTTTACGATATAATATTTATATATAACGTTTAGAAATTTTTAAGTTATAATTTCTTTTTCGGTTTAAAATATCCGTTTAAAAATTTTTTTTATCTTTAATATAATAAATTTTAAAATTAAATTTAAATAAAAAAATTATTTAATTTTTATAACGTTTATTTAGTTTTTGGGTAATTATAAATCGAATAAAATTTTTATAATTTAAATAAATATTAAATAATTTTTTAATTTTATTAAAAAATGGTTTTTATTTTTTAAATATTAAAATAATCGTTAATAATTTTTTATCGTAAATGGAATATTTAAGTTTTGTATTTTTAAAGGTTTTGGAAAAATACGTTATTAAATATTATTTTTTATTATCTTTTAATTATTTTAAAACTATTTTAAAAACATAATTTAAAACGTTTATTTTAAATTATTTTTTTTGTTATAATTTAATAACTTAATTATTAAAATATTAATAATTTTATCTTTAATTTTTTGGAAAACTTTTTTAACTTTATTTAGAAATTAAAATTTTTTTTAACGTATTTTTTGGTAATAAACTTAATTAAGGGGTTAATAAATTTGCCGTAATTTTGGATTAAAGGCCGTACGTAATTAGTAAATTTTAAAAATTATCGGATATTAATAATAATAGTTTTATTTAGGATTAGCCAGTTTTTAACCGTTTCCAGTTTAAAATTTTAGATTTAAATTTATCCTAAAATAATAATAAAACTTAAAAAGTTTAATTTTTAAATATATTAAACGTTTCTTTTAGTATTTATTAATAAATTAACCTTTTTAAACGTTTTTAATATTTAAGTAATATATTTTTTATATTTTTTCATAATTTTTAAATAAATAAAAATGTTATTTAAATAAACGAAAATAAATTTATTTAAAAATTTCCGTAAGATAATAATAAATATATATTAAAAGTTAACTAAAATATTAATTAAGCCTTAAAATATAACTTTATATTTGTAATATTTATAAATAATTTTAAAGATGGTTTTTTATTTTTTACCTTTAATTATTCGAATTAAATAATAACCGTTTAATAAGTTTAAGGTTATAAATTATTTAATTTTATTAATCTTTTTTTTTATAATATTTATTAACGTTAAAAAATATCCGTTTTTGATAATAATATCGTTAAGTTATCTGTAATCGTAAATTTGTTGGTATATTAAATTTTTATTTTTATCGATTTTAATTTTATTATTTTTTATTTTTAAAATTATTATAATTAAATATTTTATAGGTAATTTAAATTTTTAAATATAACCTTTTTTAAGGTTTCGTTAAAATTTTTTTTTAAAAATTTTAACTTTTTTAAAATTTATATGGTAAATTTAATAAAGCTTTAAATAATATCTTTTTTTAATAAGAATTTTATAATCTTATTAATTATAATTAAATAATTTTTTTCGGGTTTATTTTTTAAATAACTTTTTAAATCGTCGATATTCGGAAGATATTATTATTATTAGGTTAAAAATTTTAATTTTTTTAATTATGTAACAGATTTTATGGAATTTTTTCTTAAAATCGTTTTATAAAAATATTTATTTTTTTTAATTAATTCGTAAATTATTGGAACGAAATTACGGTATTCTTAAAATAATATCGTATCTTAAAATATCGGTAATATTAAAAATAATTCGTTTTAAATATTTTTATATTTAAACCTTAAGTTCCTTTATTTTTCGGAAAACTCGACCGTTATCGTAAGTAAATAAGTTTTTATTTACCGTTCGTAATTTATAAAATTATTATTTATATTTCCAAAAAATTTAATATTTTTCGGTTATCTTAAGGGAAATAAAGTTTTTTTTATTCCGGAATCGATTATAACGTTAAATATTTTATTTCCGTAATAAATAAGGATTTCGATTTAATTCCGTATTTTTTTTTTTGCCTTATATAAGATTTTATATATAAAGGCTTTTCGATACCTTATTTTCGAAAGTTTTTATTGTTTTTTAACTGATATAATTTAGGGGTTAGGAGATATCTTTATTTGCGTATTTTCCGGGCTGCATATTTAATGCAATAATTATTTATATACTTAAACCATTTTTTGTTACCAAATTAACATTTAAAAACGACTATTTTTTTCTGGCTTTTCCTTAGGTTTTATATTTCGCGAATTATGGGGTTAAAAAGGTAAACCTCCGAAAGGGATATTCCCATAGCTAGGAAGTCGTGCTTATCGCATAATACCGGTACGTAACATAAATATCCTTACGTTATAACCCTTTAATTTTATTCTGATTCAGAATATAGGTAATAAGATTTAAGGTAATTTGGCTATTAAGGGGGTTTTATGCATTTGTACTTATCGTTTAGTTCTGTAAATATTTCCTTATTATACCCTGGCCAAAAATCGTTATTTTTTTTAATGCGTTAATAAATAAGGTAATTATAATCATAATAAGTAATAAAATACAAAAGCTTATAATTATCTGCTGGTTTAAGGTATATTATATATTCTGGAAAAATATAATATTCGGGGAATAACTATCCATAATTATCGAAATCTTTTCGTAACTAACCGTTTCGGTCGTATATCTTACACTCTTATATATCGAAGTAATAAATATATCCTAACGTAATAATTACTTTAAAATTCGCTCGTTCTGGATAATATTTATAAGCTCTGGCCATAACATTTTTGCAAATAATATAATCTTCATAATTTAAATCGTCGTTTCTAACTTTACTAATCGTAATAATAATAAATTCCTAATTTACGGAAATAACGCTTACTTCCCTTTCATCCTCTTCCTCGCTATCTATATTTTATTCGGCCACGCAAATTTTTTTTTTAAATTAAGAAATTTTATCCCTTTAAAAATTCTTCTAAGGATTTCCCTTTTTTGATAAAAAGTGATATTCGTTCTTAAAATGGCCCTTCTTACCGCAATTAAAACATTTAACTTTGGACTTGTTTTTTTTGGACTTTATTAAAATAACGCTAACTTTTTTTTAAAACCTATCTTTCGTTTTCTTTTTGTTGCTAGAACGTTTATCATTACTTCGTCTACCGGTACCTTTTTTTTTAAAATACCGATTAAAAATACGGCGGTCGGAAATAATAACCTTATTTGTATATTTTTCGAAAAGGCTTATTTTAAGTACCCTAAACATTTTATCTTTAACCTAAGGTTTTAGGCCGTCGTAATAAGGAAAAAATAACGTATTTTAGGGTAATTTGGAGATAACTATTAATCGGTTAAATTTAATTATATATTTAGCCGCTAACGTAATCTACTAAAATTTATGCATTTATTTAACCGCATACTATTACTTATTTATATTTCTAAACAAAATTCGTATTCGTTTTTCGAAATTTTCGTAACTGCTAAAAATATAATTAATAACGTCCAGATAATCGTCGGAAGGATTTATTAGGTAATCGTTAAAAATAAGTTCGAATTAATCGAATATTTTTTTAATAAGCAGCTAAAAGATAATTATAACTTTTTGATAATTTTCCGTTAAAAAATTTCGTATTATTTAAGGTAAAATCTAACCTTAATTAAAAATCCTTCCATATTTATAAATCCATTATAAAGTTTAAAAGCAATTAGCTTATAACCTTTAATATTAGGTATTTTATAATAAATAAAAAAAATATAATTCCTTTTCGTTCTCGACCAAATAAAAAAGAGGCAAGAATTCGTAAATAAAAGGCAAATGTTTCAAAAAAAGATACTAAAGTTTTCGGATGGAAAGTGGTTCTTAAAGCCGCGGAAGCCTTTTTTAACTATTAAACAAGTTTCGCATTTTTTTGGAATCTTACGACTTTTTCGGCCATAAGGTCCAGTCGTTAATTAATCGTAAATTTTTTTTCTTTTCTTTTTTCCGTTTTTGTAACAAGGATTTTTTAACTTTTTTTTTTTCGTAATCGGACTTTTTAGGCCGTATTTTAATAATTTTTTCTGTTTTTTTAAAGGTAAGGGTTAATTACTATTAAAAAAAAGAAAACTTTTCCTGGCCTTTAACTTTAATAACCTTTAGTAACATATTATTAATTAATTAAAAAACTTTTTTAATCGGAAGTAAATTATATAACCTGGTTATTAATTTTTTACTAACTAATAACGGAAATCGAATATGTTATTTGTTTACTAAATGTCGTTTTGTAATATTATTTGTATTAAGTTTAAGAAAATTTATACCTAATTAAACCTAAAATTATTCGTTAATTATTAATCAAGAAGTTATCAAAATGTAACGAATTTATTAAATATCTACCTGGAGATATAAGTAATATCCGAAATAAGGGTTTTTGATTTATAGGTAATAATAATATAATAAATAAGGTATTCGTTAAAAAAATTTGCGGACTTTTCCCTTAATTAAAAAACGGTATAATTACCTTTGGTTAAAAACTTAAATTGATAACTAAAAAGCGAAATTAAATAAGTACTATTTATAAAGGGAAATTAATTATTATATATCCATTTCGGACTTTAATAAATATGCCTGGGATTTATGTAATCTATGTAATCTAGTTAAATTACTTAAATCACCTAGATCACCTGGATCTTGGTAAGGAAAGCCAAGCTTTTCCTTTACCGAAGTTTAACCGCCTGGAGCCTGCGCCAGGCTCCAAGGGCCGGTTTTTCTCCAAGACAGGAACCCCTGTTCTTGTACTGTAACAGCTTTAGGTATCCTAATCTTAGGTGCTATATCGTACCGTTACCGGTTTACGGTAATTTTGTTATATATAAGTTAACGTTTCGTTTATAAGCTATTAGGGTTACTTAAGGTATTATTACGTTAATATTTTCGATAACGAATTAATTAAACTTATTTATTAACGTAATAATTATCTAATTAAATTTATTTCGAATAAAGTTATTATTTTTCCGATTATTTTATTAATACCTTTTTTTCCGGAATTACCAAAAAATACCAAATTGTACGTAAAGTTCTTATAATGGGCTACGTTATATAACCGTAACGCTTTCGGGTTTATAAAGCTTTAAAGCAATATATTTATTTTTCCGTATCCATTAATCGGGACGAGATTTTTCCTTACGTATATTTTGTCGTTTTTAATCGTTATTTTATAATTAAAAAACTTATTAATAAAATTAAAAATATATATTATAAACTTTAAATTTAAAATAAATAAATTTTTTAAAAGGTAAGGTACGATATTTATTACGTTACGTTAATTAAAAATTAAAAAATACGTTAAAATTCGTTTTATTCCTTTTAAAAATTAATTTATTCTTTAAGTAATTAATTTTTTTATAGTTTTTAATAAACGGTTAATTTTTTCCTTTAGGAATTAACCGGTAACGATACGTTTCCGGATTAGTATTATTATGGTTTAATTAAAGCAAAGAATTTTTTAAAATTTGTTAAAAAACGTATAAAAGCATTAAAGTAAATTATAATAAGGGTTTAGGTAAGCTTTATAACGCGTACTTTACGCATTTACCTTTTAACGTTTTCGTTTATTATTATTATAATTCGTTTAAAAATTGTTACGATTACCTTATTTCGGCCCTTTTTTAAAGGTTTTATTACGCGGTTAATTATTAATATTTTTAATTTATTCCTAATTAAAGTCGTCTTAATTTAAAAAGTTTATAAAAATTCCGTAAAAAATTAAAAACCTTATTTTAACGTTTTTTGTTAATTATTATAAATTCGTTATAATTTAATAATTTAAAAAATTAACTTTAACCTTTAAATAATTAATGGTTTTTTTTTCGATTTTATTTTATTTAAAAAATATAAATAAGTTCGATTAATTAGGCATAATTAGTATTATTATTATACATAATTAATTCGTCCAAATAACCGGCATAATCGTTTCGGAAATTCCGTAACGTTAATTTTAAAGCATAATTTTTTATTATTTTATTATTTATTTATTAAACTTTTTCGTAACTTTTAAGATTTATTTTAACTGTTTTTTATATTTACGTTTAATATTTATAAGTAATCGATTATCGTAAATTTTTCCGGCTTTTTATAATTTAACGTATTAATTTTTAAACTTATCGTTTAAGTTTAAATAAGTTTATTTAATTAATAAGGAAATATTATTTAAAATTTATTTTATAAATTCGTTAAAAACTTTTCGGAAATATTTATATTTTCGATTTAGGTAAATATAAATCGTATTATTTTAATTATAAATTTATTTACTTTTGGTCGTTATTTCGAAAGTATTTATTAAATAATCCGTTTAAAATCATTCTTTCGATTTATATAATTTTTTCAGAAAATAAATTAATTTTTCGCGTTAATTAATAAAATCGTTTTTTAAATAAATAATTATATCGGACGGCATAAGTTTAATAAATTATAAAGGGTTTTAATTAAAGTTAATATATTTTTATAAATTATATTTTTTAATTTTAATTTTAAATTTGCTTTTAAATATATTTTAATTTTTAAAATTATTATAAATAATTACGAACGTTATTAGTATTTTTATTATTATGGTTAAAAAAAAATATAAATAATTATTATTAATATATAACTTATATTATCTTAATAATAATTAATTAATTAATAATAATACGAATTAAACGAATAAAATTTTTAATTATTAAATATAAAGGTTATTAATAATATTGCATTATATAACTAGTTGCAGGCGCTTTAAAACGCGTATTGCATTTTACTATAATCTGTTTACGGAATATATATGGTCCGATCAGAGGGAGCTTTTCCGTATATAAAGTACTAGCGCACCCCTGCTAACTGATAGTAAGTACATACATGCACCGTCGTCATTTAAACACGCGACGCGTCCAAATACATACATACATAATTGATAACAACACGACGCGACCGGAGGTATCAGCTAGCAGGGGTTACGCTAACACTCCATATACGGAAAGGCTCCCTTTAATCGGACCATATATGTTCCGTAGACAGATTATATTAAAATGCAGTACGCGTTCTAAAGCGCCTGTAACTAATAATATAAATAATATCATTAATAATCCTTATATCTAATAATTAAAAATCTTATTTACTTAATTTGCGTTTTTATTAACTAATTAATTATTATTAAAATATTATAAATTATATATTAGTAATAATTATTTATATCGTTTATTAACCATAATAATAATCGTATTAATAACGTCCGTAATTATTTATAATAATTTTAAAGATTAAAATAAATTTAAAAACAAATTTAAAATTAAAGTTAAAAAATATAACTTATAAAAATATATTAATTTTAATTAAAACTTTTTATAACTTATCAAATTTACGCTATTCGATATAACCTTTTATCTAAAAAACGATTTTATTAATTAACGTAAAAAATTAATTTATCTTTTAAAAAAACTATATAAATCGTTACCTTATCGAGATCAGGCCCTATTTTTGAGGTTGGGGCTGCGCCGCAGGCACAGCCGTGGCTAGCGCTTTTAATCAAGAAGTAGTTGCAAGGGTTAAATGTATCAACTAAACCTTTTTTAAAAAAAGTTTTACAGAAATAATAAAACCTCAAAAATAAGGCCTGATATCAAATTATAACTTTTCGGGTTCGTTTTAAGTAATCCTATATAAATTTTTAAAAATTATTAATATAAACTTTTTAAAAATAACTTTAATTTAACGTTACTTATTTCGTAATTATAAAAAATTAATATAAAATTAAAATTTTTATCTCTTTATATATTTTTAATCCTAATTAGGATAAAATTAATATTATGCGTCCGAAATAATAGCTAAAAATTTCGTTTTAAACATATTTTAACCTTTTACTTCCCTTTTATTAATACGATAATAACATAACCTTATAAACTAAAATAATAATATTTAAGGTTTAAAATCGCTTATAATAAATCCCGAAATATATTTTTTTTCCTAATTAGCCGAATACGGATAACGTATTAAAAAATTTAGGATAAATATTTTAAACTTTAAAATATTTCATTTTTGAAAGTAAAATATTTATCCTTATCCGATACTTTTATTAAATTTTTATTAATATAAACGTAATTAACTTATACGTTAACGTTAAATTTATAACCGATAACTTTATTAAAACTTTATGTTATTAATTTATTCGCTTTATATTAAACGTTATATTTAAAGAATAAGGCCGTATTTTATGGAAAGAATAAATAAATACGGTATATAATCTGGTTTTCGGAAAGTTTAATATTTTTTTCGTTATTAAAATAAGTTTCGGAAAGTTCTTAATTATTTAAATCTTTTTTTAATAATAAATTTAATTATTATTTAAATCGCGCCCTTAATTAAGTTGGCCGAAAAATAATAAGTTTTTATATTAATAATATTTTATTTTATTTTTATCTTAATATCCGCAAAAACGAAAAAATTCGATTTAGGAATATTCGAACGTATAATTACCGGATAATATAATTATATTATTTTTAATCTTAAATAATTATCGAACGATTAATTCCAGATTATTATATTAAATCCTATTTTCGAACGACGATATAATTTAGTTATTATTAACGAAATATATAACGAACAGTTTTTTCTGTAAATAATACTTATTTCATTTCGGTTCTTAGTTATTAATTTTAGTTTTAAATTAAAGCTATCGTTCTCTGATTAAAAAAAAAGTCCGTAAATTCTTTTAATAAATAAACTTCTAAATTATTTATTATCTTATTATTATCTTATTATTATCTACAAATTAAAACCATATTTCGGATACTGCTTATACCTCCAGATAGATATATAACAAGTTCGTTATACCGTACGCCTTTAATTCTGCGCTAAAGATAAATAAGTTTAACTTAATATAACTTAAAAGCCGCTTTAATAAACTTCTTATTTATAAGGTTATTAATCGCCTTTATAATACGCCATTATGTAACGAAACTTATATCGTTAAAATCGCCAGAATCTAAGCATTAAAATAATACATTTTAAAAAAAATTTATTTAATTAAAATAAAATAAAGGTTAAGCAGGGCTTAGTGCTCATGGTATTTTGAATTTCGGTGGGGCGTTAAGGGGGTGGTACGTTAACCGGGTGGTTGACTTAACAGAGCCTCTATACTAGGAAAGTCCTATAAGCTACAAATCCGGCTCGAACCTATGACCTCCATGTTCTGGGATCTCCACTTTCCCAATGAGGATGGTTTGGTTTGGTCAAATTATAACGGTCTAGCCGTGTGGTGGCTTCGGAGTCCACTCAGCCGTAGAGAAGATTGATAAGCGTACATAACCAACCAAAATGTCGGTTTGGTTGTTCTCGTCCTTTTGGTTTAGGGGTATGTGGGCCTTGACCCGCGACAAACATACGCGACATGGAATCATCCTGTCCACAGACAATGGGCAGAGGTAATCTTCTTCTTGTTGGCCACCGGTTTACTTGACCAAGGCGTTTTGAAAACCCCGCCCATCGCCACCCTTCCAGGTGGACTGTGAAACATCCCCCAAGGGCTTGAATAAATGCGAAGACAACACTCATGGGTAGAAGCTGGTATATCCGCTGGATGGCTGAGGGCGATGGGTCTTGATGACTATCTCCCCACAAGACGAGTGGTATCTAGGTAGTTAAGAAATAATAGGAACGTTCTAGAGCCTAGTCTAGATTTTGTCTGTTTAACAGGACATACAGCTACAATCGAAACAGGATCCACCCGGAAGCCACAACAGACAGAATACCTCCAAGGCCTGCACAGCATAGCATGGCATGCTACGGCCCGTTGGCAACGATATCGGCTGATTCACTAATGGATCTAAGTGTTTCCACCGTGAGTTTTCTATCGAATACGCAAGTGAGCCGGTTGGCCGGACAGATCCACCCATCCGGCTGCACAGAAGCGCTCCGAGCGGTTTGCCACATGGCGCGCGGCGGGCACCGCACGGCACGACGCCACCACCTACAGGTTCAGGCAGGGTCCTGCCGCCAACCCCGCTTTATCTATGTACTTTAAAGGGGGCGCACTCGTCGAGCTGATACGCGCATTCGTTGAGCTGACCTTCGGCATCCTGCCCACCCGCCCTACCAACGTACTTGCACACTTTTGGGGTAGGATAAATTCCGTATCCAGCATGCTGTTTAACCGCGGTGTCCTGGACATACATGCAGGTACATGGTACTGGTTCTTCATTGATCCGCTTCAGTATTTCCATACTGAAGGATCTTTTATATGCTGCAGTACCTACGTATGCAGATCGACCGGCACCCCCCATACCAAATACATGTAGCAAACCCCCCCACCAAAAAAAAACCCCCTTCAACATACCCATTCACTTATGTTGGGCCCCACCCTCTTCTGTGCCACGCCTCCGGGCTCAATACTCAGTCTAATGAAATGGGAGATCGGTCGATCTGGAATTTCCCGTCGAGCCATTCGCAGACCTTTGCATGGAGACGTGACAGTGCCGCGACCTTGGCCTGCGCCGACCCGTTGCCGAACCCATCCGGCATCCAGAGTTCCACATTCTTGCGGGCGTGCCGCAGTGCCTCGAACGCGGGCTCGGTGCCGAGGGTGTAGATCGAGTCTGGGGCCCCCGTCACCAGAACCGGGCATGCTATGTCCTCGACGATCTTCCTGCCGCCGCCGGAAGGAGGCTCGCAGGTGAACCCGGCCAGCCTCCGGAGCGCCTCGGTCATGGACGACACCCCCAGCGCAAGCATGGCGTGTCCCGTCTCCCACCGCATCCGGTAGTCGAACCGGAGGACCACGTCCATGATGGTGTTGGCCATGCCGTCGCTCAGGTAGCTGAACCAGAACGGTGTCCTCTCCCGCGTCTGGACCCCCATGTCGTAGAACCCGTCGCTCGAGACGCACGCCTTGATGCGGTGATCCGTAGCGCCGCGGAGCGCGAAGTAGCCCCCCATCGAGTTGCCCACCAGGGCGATCCGGTCGAGGTCCAGGTTCCACTCCGGGTGCTCCCTGGTGGCCGAGACGAACAGCTGGTCGAGCACGGCGCCGATGACGACCTCCCAGTCGTGGCGTAGGTGCAGCCCGTCGCGACGGACCACGATGCCCTGCCCCGGCCCTTCGAATGTCAGGGTGGCGTACCCGCGCGTGAGAGCCCCCGAGGCTGTAAAGTGGTACATCTCTTCTTGTGTCGAGTCGAAGCCGCCCGTGCTGAGTATCACGGGTGTTTTCTGTCCGTTGGGGACCGTGCCGCTCTTGGGCAGGAACAGTCGTGCCGGAAGCTTGCTGCCAGTGTCGAGATAGGGGATCGCGAGATTCTCGACAGGGCTGTCTAGTAGCTTGCAGGCTTTCTCAAAGTCTTCCACCGACCTCGAAATGGCATGCAGTAATCGCGGATCCTTTGCATCTGAACGCAACATGCTGTGGGCATTACCATGGTTAGAAATCTTATTTTACTTCGATATATCTATTCCGGTCGTAAGGGAGGCAGAGTAGAACGGAAGAAAATAAGGGTGCCTCACAATTCGCTGCTTCGCCAGTAGTTGCTGGCTCTCATGAAAGCCCATCTAGCCGTCTCGGATTGACCAGCGACAAGTGCATCTTTGCCAATGCCCTCGGTGCTGATGGCAAGATCTGACCAAACCTTGTACCAATTTTCTGGGTCATTCACCCTGATCTTCGCTATCGCCTCGAGGCATTCCGCCACATCGGAGCCCTGGGTCGGGGCTGTCCCGATGAGACGAAGAACTTCAAAGTTATAAAAGTCAGAGTTAAAGAACTTGTACATGTTCGCTAACAGGTTTCTTTTTGAATTTCTCTCTTCTCTCTCTCTCGTTTTTGTGTTTTTTAGGCTCGCCTTTCTTCTTGCTTCAGGATTCAAGTCGAGGTGTAGAAGGGAATCAGGAGAAGAAATCGCCTACTTGTGCACACGAGTATGGTAAACTCGGTTCTAAAGCAATCGCCTTATTCTGCCTCACTGGTAGAGTAGGTGCCTCACCTATCTTGGTTCGTATCCGACATGAAACTCGGAGATTTGAAAGGTCGGAATTTGAAACCCGGAGCTTTGGAGCTGACGGCTACGCCACCGGAGGTTTTTCATCCCACACCGTAAGCGCGCGGGCGTCTCTCAGTCCAACACGCGGAACCGACTCGTGTCCGACAATCAGCCTCGCTTGATTATCACATAGTCTCTGGCCGTATCGTATCGCCTGTCAATCGTTTGGTAATCACCTGATTGTAGAGGTGCATTTGAAGAAGTTATGCATGGGAAATTTGACCACAAAGGCTGGAACGTCGGCGACAGACAACAGGACAATAGGCATGAATGTTAAGATGAAAAGTTCCCAGCGATTATTTGTCTTGCGTGCTTAAAGGACTATAGCCACCTACACACCATTCCATCATACATGTGCGTGAATTTTGGCTATCAAAGTAAAACGAAAGATGGCCCTCCCGGAACAGCTTCTTCACGCAGCCCCCCTCCTCTTCGCCACCAGCTCCCTCACCTTCACCGTCTGTGAGGACATATTCATCCGGCCCCTGGTTGAGCTCCCGCTGCCGGGACTCACCACCGCCGCCGCCACCTCTTCCTTCTCCTCCGGGGCTAAGGAGGGCGAGGAAGAGAGGAAGAAGAAGCTCCGCGTCCACAATAATCGTGTCCTCCCCGGTCACGGCCGCTGGCTCCGCGGCGGTCTGGGCATCGTCTTCAGCATGTACCCTCTCAGCATCGCGACCGCGGTGGCCAACGTCAACATCGCCACCGCCACCGCGCTGCCACCCATGGCGGTCAAGCTCTACACTGTGGGCGCGGTCTTCAGCGCGCTGCACATGGTGTTCGGGCCCCGGGCCATGAGTCTCCTGGCTTCAATTCGGGAGGACAAGAACAACGTCAGGAGCGCCGCGGAAACAAAGGCCAAGCGTGGCCTGTCCTCGGGGTGGCTCTGGTGGTTCACAGAGACGCCCCATTATTACGAGGACAACACGGCGGCCATGGAGGCGTGGCTGTGGCTCAATGCCGTAAGGGGAGCTGTGACGGACTTTACACAGTGGGCGTGCTACCTTGTTGCTTTTGTTCTTGTTAGTCGGGCGGTGTGAATAAGTATTAAGCAGTGAAGGGAGGACAAGAAGGTGTGAGATTTAAGATCTAATAGTGTCCCGCCATAGTGTGGGGCCTCACATTTTTCGGCACTCCAGGTCTGACAGAAGGCGTTGCGCGACTGTGTTCTTAAATGGAAATAGAGGCCGTTCTTGCATATCTGAGACGGACTTGTATGACCGCTTTATTTGGGTAAGCAGCCAAGCACAATATGGATAAACCCAAGATTCAAGTGGCTTGCTTGCGTCACATTCCACGTATGTGGTTGGCGGGCCTCACCTAAAGATGGGAAGGCACACACATGTAACGGAATGTACAACCGCGCCCCAAGAGCGTATTTAAGTCCCTTTTTCTGGGCCTGTAGCCTGGGCAAAAACCTTCCTCAATACATCATCATCATTCCCTGCCTACATTTATTTCCTAACGGCCTCACTCGGCGGCATCAAAGCTGCAGCAAACCTTTGACTTACACAAGGCCTACATATTTAAAAGTCCTTAAGTACTTGATACCTAACTACATGCTCAACTACTTAAGAATATGTATCTGGCTCTGGGTGGCGTGATCCACGCAAACTCGTGTCGACATATGTATGTGCATATACGGCGTAGACGAAACCGGGATTGCTGCTCCCTGCCTCATTCCGGCCCATCCACTTCGACCGCTGACCCGCCAGCCTCGCCGCCAGACTTGGGGTGCTCCTTCATTCCGAATTCGGTCACAAGATCCTCGCGTAACGCAACCTCCTTGACTACAATGCTTAAAATGAATCCAAGCAAGGCGAAACCCATGGCGACATACCAGGAAAGGGAAAGACTGTCGACATAGATGCTCTCTACAGTTGCTGCTAGAGCTGGGTCTCCCTCAGTGAAAGAGCGTATCGCACCTCCTGCGGCAAGCGAGTAAGCACCCCCGTTCGACAAGAGGTCCTGCATGTACTCATTCCCCTCAAGGCGGGTCATGACGAGCTCATTGACTTTTGAGTTGAAAACAGCAGCTGGGATGGCAACGCCCCAGATGCCACCGAAACTGCGGACAAAACCCCAAGTAGCGGTAGCCACAGCCTGATCTGCCTCGGCTAGGGGTGCTTGGATGCATGGCAAGGTTGTCGTAGTTATGATGCCGGCTCCGATGGCGGCGATGCACTGCACGCCCGCCCAATAAGCATTGGTCGTCTCACCATCCAACCTAGTGAAGAGCCCGAACGCGATGGCGAAACCTCCGAACCCCATGAAAAACCAGGGACGATAACGACCCCACTTGGACGTGCCGAAGCCCGCAACCATGGCGAACGGCAGCGTCACCGCGGCATAGGGGAGGACATTGACACCCGAAGTAATAGCGTCAGCGCCCTTGACGGCCTGGAAGTATAGAGGGCTGTTGGTTGGTTTGTCAGCCCTCAGCTGGGTGATGGAACGGGCGATGAAGCACAACTCACAGGAAGTAGGCCACCCAGTACATCAACATAGAGTGAAGAAACGTTAGTATAAATCCACCCACCGACGTTCGGTTGGACAAGATACGCGGGGGTAGGGTGGGCTCGGGAATGAAGCTCGTCGACTCGAGGAAGCCAAAGGCGGCAATACCAAGGATTCCGAGTACCAAGGGGACGATGGTCCTCCACGAAGACCAAGGATAATCGACACCGCCCCATGTTAAGGCCAGGAGCACGGAAACGACAGCGGCGATGAGTAGCAAGTTGCCCGAGAAGTCGACCCGTTTCAGCGAGTTACGCTTCGTGTCTTTAACGTATTGCACCTTGAGCACCAGAGCCAGCATGAGAAATGCCACAGTGGCTATGGGCAGGTTCAGATAGAAGATCCACCGCCACGTGACGCGCTGGGCGAAAAGACCGCCGATGACGGGCCCGAGTACGACGGCGACGGTGTATGCGGTGAAAATCAAGCTGATGAACTTGGGTCGCTCGCGCAGTGGCACCAGGTCGGCCACAATAATCTCAATCAGAATATTGATGCCACCGCCTCCAACGCCCTTGATAGCACGCCCGGCCACCAGAGCGCCCAGGTTCGGTGCAGATCCAGACACGGCAGATCCTACGGCGAAAAGGAAGACAGCCCCGAGCGTCAACCATCGGCGGCCAAAAATGTTGGCCGTCTGGCCGTACAGGGGTTGGAAGGCGGTCATGGTCAGGAAATAGGCATTGGCGATCCAGGCATAGGCCCCGCTGGAACCCAGGTCATTGATGATGGACGGCATGGCGGTCGAGATGACGGACACATCCAGAGCCGACAACAGGGAAGACACAGCAAGGGATATTATGATGGCCTAACAAAGTCAGCTAGTTCACTTAATCAATGCGGTTCCCCAGTAGCTGCAGTTAGAACGTACCCAAAAACGCCACGAATACTTTTGCTTTGGCTGCGAGGCTCCATCTTGATTACCCTGGCCAGCCTCGCTATTCTGGCCAGCTAGCTGCGTCTCGGTTGCCGTCTCGTCTAAGGAAGCCATTGCAGCTCGATGGAAGGATTTGTTGTGTAAAGTCGGGGCAGCCAAAAATAAAAATAATAACAACAACACACTGCTATTTTGGAAGGAATACCCGAGGATAGGGGAACCAACTTTAGACAGGGCAGGACCGGACCTGCTTCTTTATTATTGCTTAGTTGGCTGTGTGTGCCATTCCAATGTCTTATTTGCTACAAGCCCACTGTGCTATCAATCTTGGCGCTTAGAAATTCAAGCAGGAGGGGGACTGATAACTGGATCAATTGAGGCGTTGGTACCATAGCACAAGTGATGAATCAAGCCGACCCTGTCAGTAAATCAATCAATTAATTTGTCCGTCCCATCTACGCCCTTTGATACGGCGTGTGCATGCGTATATAGGGGAATTAATTGTCCCGACCCCGACACACGAGACTCTCCGACTCGGACTTGAGCCCTCCCTTCATGCATGTTATGCCATATAAGGCATATTAGGCGCTGGGCCTGCTAACTCTAGCAGACCTCTATCTTTGGGCTCAACTGGCGGTGTGGTACAACAATGCATGTTCAATGGTATATATAATACAGGTGCAAAAATAACACAAATCGCCCCTATAACCACATTTCCACCACTTTAACCTCCCAACTTCCGTATAAGTTATTCTTTCAAGATATAATTAATTGCTTAAAAACTTAAAACCTATATACTTTATTAACTAATAATTCGAGATATATATTTAATATTTTATACACTACTTAATAACCTTTATTAATAACTTTAAACCGTTATAGTATAAAATTTACAAGTCGATTAACAGGGTTTATTACTTAAGTAACTTATATATTTCAAGCAATGTTATAAAACTTGGTTAAGTTAATTTAAAAATATACCTTAAGTTCGTATTTATCTTAATAATTCCCCCCTTTAAGATGGCTTAAAGGTTTTCCATGGGGTTTAAGTTAGGGCTATATAAAAACCATCTTATCTAGGGGAATTACATATCTTTAACCTATCGCTTTGTAAAAGGAGATGTATATATTAGGGCGTTATCTAATATAAATATAAATCCGGGCTCGGAAAATATAAAGAGGTATTCGTTAAGAATATTAACATAAATAACATTTATAACACCGTTACGAAATAAAGTAAGATCCTTGTTTTAAGAAATTAAGTTATAACGGCTAGCGGTTTAACTAACTATTAAACTCAAGTTGACAGGTTTATAATAATAAAAGTATTATAAGAAATTAAATAATAATAAGTTTAATTACATTTAGTAAAATTAAAAATATCTTAAGTAATAAAGTTATATTAAAAGTTAATATTATTAAAGTTAAACTTTATAAGTATATAACGTCTTGTATAAGTAAGCGGGATATATAAATAATTATAACACTTTATAGCATTTTATAATAACAAATCTAAATAACTTAATATAACGTCTAACTGGCTTAACCAATTATTAAACCCAAGTTGTACGGTTTATGTTAATAATAATACTATAAAAATCTAAGTAATAAATTAAGGGTATAATTACGTTTAGTAATAATAGATATTAATAGTTATGTAAGTAATTAAGTTATATTATAAGTTGGTATTATTTAGGTTTTAGAAATAATACGCGTATATATTCAAATTAGGTGTTACAGTACAGGAACAGGGGTTCCTATCTTTAAAGAAACCTGCCCTCGGAGGTCTCTAAGGGAGGCTCCGACCGGGTAAACCTCGGGCAAGGAGAAGCTTAGCTTCCCCGTGCCAAAGTTTAAGTAATTTAATTAATCTAGGTAATTTAGGTTATCTAGGACTAGATTATATAGATTTTATAAATTAAATAAATCTACGATATATATATTTATTAAAAATGGATATATAACGAACGGTTTTTTATGTAAATAATATTTATTTAGTTTTGTTTTTTAGTTATTAATTTAAGTTTTTAATTAAAAATAATTATACCGTTTTCCGATTAAGGGAAAAATCCGTAAATTCTTTTAACAAATAATTTATTTATTATGTTATTATTATTTATAAATTAAGATTTTTATTTCGGATATTATTTATATTTTTAGGTAAATGTATAATAAGTTCGTTATATTTTAATAACTTTTAATTAATAGTTAACGAATAATTTAAAGGCTAGTTAAATATAAGTTTTTTAAATTTAATAAAAACGATAATATAAAATAACGTTTAGTAAATAAATAGCATATTCGATTTCCGTTATTAGCTAGTAAAAGATTAATAACCAGATTAAATAATTTATTCCTTATTAAAAAGGTTTTTTGTTTAATCGATAATATGGTACCAGTAATTATTAGAATTAAGGGCTTAAAAAGGTTCTTTTTTTTTAATAGCAATTTATCCCTACCCTTAAAAAAATTATCGAAGTTTAACCTAAGGAATCCGATTAAAAGGAAGAGGAGGAATAGGATACCGGAGTTAAGAAAAGAAAGAAAAGGAAACTTATAACCGATAAGCGACTGGACCTTATGGCCAAAAAGGTTATAAAACTTAAATAAGAGAACGTTAAATTCGTTCGATAATTAAAAAAAAAAAAACCTTTGCGTTTTTTTTAGGAATTATTTCCCGTTTAAAAACTTTAATTCCTTTTTTATTTGGTTACGACCGCAAAAGGACTATATCCTTTTTTATTTATTATGGAATGCTTAATATTAAAGGTTATAAGTTAATTGCTTTTAAATTTTATAATAAATCTATTAATATAGAAGGATTTTTGGTTAAGATTAAATTTTATTTTAAATGGTACGAAAGTTTTTTAACGGAAAATTATTAAAAGGTAATAGTTATTTTTCAACTATTTATTAAAAAAGTATTTAATTAATTCGAACCAATTTTTAAAAATTATTTAATAAATTACCTTAATAATTATTTAAACGTTATTAATTATATTTTTAATAATTACGATAAATTTAAAGAAAAAATATAAATAAATAATAATATGTAGTTAAGAAAATTTATGATTTAAAGTAAATTACGTTAACAGCCGAATATATAACCGAATTTAACCGTTTTGTAATTATTTCTAAATCTTTATAAAATATATTATTTTTCCTTTATTACGACGGTTTAAAATTTTAAATTAAAAATAAAATATTTAAAATACTTAAAATAGGTCCTTTTAAAGATTATATAAATAAAGTTATTATTACCGATTAATGTATTTTTAATCGGTATTTTAAAAAAAAGGTACCTGTAAACGAAATAAAAATAAACGTTCCAGTAGGAAAAAGAAAATAAAGGATAAATTTTAAAAAAAAGTTAATGCCGTTTTAACGGAATCCAAAAAAAAAAATTCAAAATTAAATATTTTAATTATGGCAAAAAAGGCTATTTTAAAAACGAATATTACTTTATAACGAAAAAAGGGAATTTTTAAAAAGGAAAAATTTTTTAGCCCGAAAAAAATTTCTATACGGCCGAACGAGATATAAATAATAAAAAAAGAATAAAAAGAAAATAAGTTTTATTTCTGCCGATTAGGAATCTATTATTATTACGACTAATAGGGTTAAAAATAATGATCCAGATTATAAAAATTAAGTTATTTATAAGAATGTTACGGTTAAAATTTATAAATACTATTCATAACAAACGGTTTTTAGGGTAATTATTACGTTAAAATATATTTGTTACCTTAATATATAGAAGTATAAAATATAGGATCAAAACGGTTAATTACGAATAAATTTCGGTAATTATAAATGATTATCCTTTAAGTATTATATTTTTCCAAAATATATAATATACCTTAAACCTTTAATAAATAATTATAAGTATTTATATTTTACTACTTATTATAATTATAATTACCTTATTTATTAACGAACTAAAAAAGATAACGATTTTTGGCCAAAATATAACGAAAAAACGTTTATAAAATTAAATGATAAATATAGATATATAGAAACCTTTTAATGGCTAAATTACCTTAAGTTTTATTATTTATATCCTGAATTAAAATAAAACCGGAAGGTTATAACGTAAGGATGCTTATATTATTTATTAATATTATATAATAAATACGAGTTTTTAGTTATAAAAACACCTTTTTCGGAAATTTACCTTTTTAACCCCATAATTCGTAAAGTATAAAATTTAAGGAAAAATAAAAAAAAACATTATTTTTAAGTACTAATTCGGTAATAAAAAATGGTTTAAATATATGGAAGATTATTATATTAAGTATGCGGTTAAAAAAACGCGAATAAAGATACCTTTTAACTTTTAAAGTATATTAATTAAAAAACTATAAAGGCCTTCGAAAATAAGGTACCGAAAAACCTTTATATATAAAACCTTATACGAAGTAAAAAAAGAATTCGAAATTAGATCGAAATTTTAATTTATTATAAAAACAAGATATTTAACGTTATAATCGATTCCGGAATAAAAGGAAATTTTATTTCCCTTAAGGTAACCGAAAAATATTAAATCTTTTAAAAGTATAAATAATAATTATATAAATTACGAATAATTAATGGAAACTTATCTATTTACGATAACGGCTAAATTTTCCAGAAAACTGAGAAATTTACGGTTTAAATATAAAAACATTTAAAATGGATTATTTTTAATATTATTAATATTTTAAGATATGATTTTATTTTAAAAATATTATAACTTCGTTCAAATAATTTACGGATTAATTACAAAAATTAAATACTTTTATAAAATAATTTTTAAAAAGAATTCCATAAAATTTATTACATAATTAAAAAAGCTAAAATTTCCAACCTAATAATAATAATATCCCTTAAATATCGACAGTTTAAAAAACTATTTTAAAAACGAACCCAAAAAAAAATTATATAATCATAATTAATAAGACCACAAAATTCCCATTAAAAAAACATTACTTAAAGTTTTATTAAATCTACCATATAAACTCCCCAAAAATTAAAATCCTTTAAAAAATTCTGTAACGAAACCTTAAAAAAATTATATTTAAAAATCCGAATTACCTGCAAAATATCCAATTATAATAATACTAAAAATAAAAAATGGTAAAATCAAAATCGATAGTTAAACGATATTATTATCAAAAATAAATATCCTTTAACGTTAATAAATACTATAAAAGAAAATAATAACAAAACCAAATAATTTATAACCTTAGATTTAATAAACGGTTATTATTTAATTGTAATAATTAAAAGCGAAAAATAAAAAACTGCCTTTAAAATTATTTAAGAATATTACGAATATAAAGTTATACCATAAGAATTAATTAATACCTTAGCTAACTTTTAGTATATATTTCCTATTATCTTACGGAAGGTTTTAAACAAATTTATTTTCGTTTACTTGGACGATATTTTTATTTATTTAAAAACTTTAAAGGAATATAAAAAATACGTTACTTAAGTTTTAAAAACCTTTTAAAAAAGTTAACTTGTTAGTAAACGCTGGAAAAAGCGTTTAATATACCTAAAAGTTAAAATTTTTAAATTCTATTATTACCTTTAAACAAATTTTAATCTAAAATTTTAAATTAAAAGCTGTTATAAATATATTAATTTTAAACAAGGTTATTATTATTAATATTCGCTAATTTTTAGAATTTACTGGCTATATATAACCCTTAATCCAAAATTATAGCAAACTTATTAACCTTTTAATTAAGTTTATTACCAAAAAGTACGTCGGGAAAAAATTTGAACTGCTAGAAAAAGCCAAAAAAGTTTTCCAAAATATTAAGGACAAAATTATTAGCGGACCGGTAATTAGATTATTAAACTATAACAAAAGAAACCGACTTAAAACAAACGTTTTAAATTACGCCGTTAAAATAGTTTTAAAATAATTAAAAAATAACGGAAAATAGTATCTAGTAACGTATTTTTTTAAAGTCCTTAAGGACGTACAATTTAAATATCCCATTTACGGTAAAAAGTTATTAATAATTATTTTAATATTTAAGGAATAAAAACCGTTTTTTAATAAAACCAAAAAACGATTTAATATTTATTCAAACCATAAAAACTTTATTCGATTTAGAATTATCTAAAAATTAAATAAACGCTATAAAAATTAGATAATTTTTTTATCTAAATTTAACTTTAAGATTTACTATATTAAAGGTAAAAAAATATTTAAACGGATATTTTAAGCAGAAAAGAAAATTATGATTCAAAATTTTCCAAACGATATATAAATACTGCATCGTAAAAACGATAGGATAATATAACTATATGTAATCCTAAAACAGCTGATTCTAAAAAAATTAGCTTAATTTAGAAATTTTTATAACCTAAAGGAGCAAAGAAAATTAAATACCTAAAAAGAAACGATAAAAACCAGTTATTATTTCGCGGCAAAAATTATATCCCCTACCAGTAATAAAAAGAATTTATTAAAAGTTTTTACGAAAGTTTTTTATATAAATATTAAAAAATATTTAAAATTATTAAACGACTTTAAGAAAAATACGACTTTTTAAAACTTCGTTAAATAATTAAATAAATAATTAAGAATTATAACGTTTATAATAAGGTTAAAATAACCTGCTATAAACCGTACGGCTTATTATAACTTATAAATATACCTAATAAAGTATAAAATATTATAATTTAAGATTTTATTATTAATTTCCTTATATTAAAAAACCTAGTTGTTAAAGTTAAATATGATATAATATAGGGTATTATTAATAGATTTATTAAATATAAATACTTTTTACCTTTTTAAAAAAACGGAACGGTAAAATAATTAACTTATATCTTTATTTAACATTATTTTGATAAATACGGAATGTTAAAAAAGATTATTTTTAACCGAAATAGATTTTTTATATCCAAATTCAGTACCAGCTTTTTAAAATAAATTTGTATAAAGTTAAAGATTTTAATAACCTATTACGCCTAAATAAATAATTAAATAAAACGATTAAATTAAACCTTAAAATAATATTTTCGAAATTACGTTAATTATTAACAAAATAATTAGGTTAAATTTTTGTTAATTACGTAAATAACCCATAATATGTCCGTTAACGAAAATATAAGCATATTAGCTTATATAGCTATATATAAATATAACGTAATAATTTAACGACTTAAATAATTAATACGTAATGTACTAATTATTATTACAGTATTCTTACGAATAAAAATAATAATAACAAAAATTAAAATAATATAAACCCGATTTTAAATTAAGTTATAATTTTTATAATAAAAAATTGCTTAATATTATAATAAAAAAATTAAAGGACCAATTTTAACGAAATGAAATAAAGTTTATTTATTACGTTAAAAACAAAACGTAATATTAAACTTTTTATAAATTAAAACGAAAAAACTTAACGATAAGCTGAATTTTAAAAAATTTGGCCCGTTTAAGATTAAAAAAATTATTTTAAAAATTAACTATAAATTATTATTACCTAAGATTATAAAGATATACCTTATATTCCATATTCTTTATCTAAACTAGCCCCAAAAAACGTTCCGTTTAAAAAAAACCTCGAAATCGAAAGGGACGAGAACGAATACGAAATAAAAAAAAATACTAGATTTTAAAATAATTAAAAACAAAATCCAGTATTTGGTTAAATAAATAAATTATTTACCGGAAAATAATACGTAAGAATTACTCAAGTATTTAACGAATACGATGGACCTAATTAAGGATTTTTACCGGCAAAATCCTAACCGACCGTTTTTAATCTAGCCAAAATCGTAGGCGATAACAGTTTTTTACTTAAAATTAAATTTGAGGCGTTCCAGCTGAAAGAAATAAATATCTCGACCGTAATATTTATTTTAGAAATAAACCGTATTTATTTTACCTTTATGTAACGTTATTTTTAATTAATTTAACTTTAAATTTTTCTTTAATATTTTTAAGGCCTTATTTTAAAAAAGGTTTTATTAAAAACGTAACCATTTTAACTTTTTAATAAATCTTTTTAATTTTTCGTTTTATTAATGCCGTAATTTCGCCAACTTTTTTTTATTACCTTCTAATTTTTTTTTGCAGTTTTTTGACATATTAAGAAATTACTTTTAATTTTTCGTTATTTCCGGAATAAACGATTTTAAGTTTCGTTTATTTTTTTTTCAAGAAATTTATAATTAAAACGTTATAAAATAGACGTTAATAATGAATATAATAATCGTAACTTTACTGCCTTATAATAAAGAAATAATCGGTTTTTTAAAGCCGAATATAGTTGGAATAAGGAAATATTTTAATACTAATTGTTTTTATCGAATTAGTACGAATATTATGAAAGTTGCCTTAATTCGGACGTAATTTTTTTTTCCTTTTTTTTGAATACGACCTGTTATAATAAAGTTAATTAAGGAAAAGTTTAAGAAAAACCTTTTTAATAAATAACAAAAAGGTTATTTACGGCTTTATCTTTAAAATAAAGATCCTTAGAAAAAGGAAATGGTATTATAATATAAGAATAAAGGTTTTTATTTTTGGAAAAACCTGCCTTCGGAAATTTTTAAAAGAAGATTTAACCGGATAAACCTCGGATAAGGAAAAACTTAGCTTCCCTGCGCCAGAGTTTAAATAATTTAGTTAATCTAAGTAATTTAGGTAATCTGGAACTAGATTACATAAATTATATAAATCAAATAGGTTTACGATATACTTATTTGTTAAAAATGGATATATAACGAACGGTTTTTTATATAAATAGCACTCATTTAATTTCGCTTTTTAGCTATTAATTTAAATCTTTAATCAAAAGCAACTGTACCGTTCTCCGATTAAGGAAAAAGTTCGCAAATTTTTTTAACGAACACCTTATTTATTATGCTATTGTTACCTACAAATTAAGACCCCCATTTCGGATACTGTTTATACCTCCAGGTAGATGTATAACAGGTTCGTTACATTAGGATCCGTTTAGATCCGTTAAATCCATTCAGATCCGTATTATATAAGTAAATTAGATTTGTATCGACCCGGAAGATTCTTTCAGATTTATACCTTTTAAGTATATGGTTCTTTTTAGATCCGTTAGATTTATCCGGATTTATATTACATAATTTAGATTTATATCGGAGGTGCCCTTTATAATTTCCGACCGTCCGTAAAAGAACCAAACTTTTTAGTTATAATAAGATTTATTTTTTAAGATTTCTGCCTTTAAAGATTACTTTATTTCTTATATTTATTTGGTAAGTAATTTTCTCTTTTATTTTTTATTTTTTATTATTTTATTCGTTATACCTAATGGTAATAAAAAATAAAAACCCTATAAGCGTTCCGATTTGAAGAAAAAAGTAAAAATTTGCTTTTAAGATTTAAAATTTTAATTTCGACGTTATATCTTATTTTATTTGTTTTAGGTATAAGGAAAAATAAATTATGGTAAAGAATATAGCGCGCTGCCGAATTATGTTTTTAAAAAAGCGAGATTATAACGGGTTCAATATTTCTATTAATTCTTTACGTAATATTTCGAAAGAAAAAGAAAAGTTATAACGTAAAAAGCTTTTACTGAAAAACGATTTCTTTAATTAAAAAAAGATAAACGAAATTTTAAACGTATAAATAAAGTTATAATTCGTTTTTAATAGTTGCGTTAATAAAATAGATTATTTCATTTGAAAGATATAGAAATGATAAATCGTAAACTTTAATTATTAAACGAAGTAAAGAAATAAGAAAAATTAAATAATGAGGCGGTTATACGGGCCGCGTAAGCCGTAATCCTTATCGACTGGTCGTTGTTAGGTAACGTAAATTAAAGTACTGTTAATTCGGGTATTTCCGACGTTACTAGTAAAAGTTTTTTAGGAAGCGTTAAGTTTCAGTAAGGCTTTCTACGAGCTTTGAGGTATTTTCTAACTTTAAGCAGTTTTTTTTACTTAATTCAATATTATCTTTTCTTATTTTTTTTGGTATTAAGGATTCTTTTAGCTTTTTATAGCGGTACATCTTTTATTATTTTTCCTTTTATCCCGTATGAGTTTAAATTATGTCCGCCGTTAACTTTTATAAAGAAATCTGGAAAAGGGGGTAGAATATATTTTTAAAAGCTAATTTTAATTAGTAAATCTTTTTTTAAATTTCTTTTCGACCTTATACGGTTTAATGTATTTAAAATCGATTCTTTTATTAAATCGTTTAATGTAAAATATTTTAATAGTTAAATAAATTATCTTTCTTTTTAAGAAGTTAATCCTTTTAATTTTTGCTGGGTATAATATTTTTGCACTTAAGTTTGTTTAAGTTTAAGTTTTATCTTTAATTCTATATATAATTATTTAGATTATTTTAAAGTAAGAATTATGTTAATATGAATTTGTTTATTTCGTAAGTTTCGATAAGATTTTGGCGCAAATTAAAATTAACCTTAATTAAAATTATTTGAATACTTTCGGAATAACTTATAATATAAATTTATTACATTATTAATAACTTTTCATCTTGATTATTTTATTGGTAGTTAATATAATACTCGAAGTAGGTTTTATGAATTTAATTAATTCTTTTTATTTAACTATCCGTTTTTAATTTAAAGCTAATTAAAAGTTTATAGTTTAAACCTATTACGTTATAAAGTTTTATTAAAAGTTAAAACGAATATAATATTTTTATTATGTACGATTTTTATTAAAGTTTGTATATATTACCAAAATACTTAAAACGAAAACATACGCTAATTATTTTACGTTTATATTTTTATTAAATAGTGAAGAATATTAATAATTTAAAAATAAACTCGAAATAATTAAAATTTAAGCTTGTTTTAAAACTGGTAATAACTATACATTTCCGTATAGTTAATAACGTCGTACTTTAGTTTTATTATATAGGTCGTAATCTTATAAAACCTCTTTTACTATTAATTTTATTTTAGAAAGGTAATATATACGTTATAATCGTTTTGTTATTTGTAATTTTATATATCCTTTTTCCGTTAAATCGAATATTTCATATAGAATTTTAAAACCCTTTTTTTAAATTTACTTATTTATTCGGAACGTTTATGTTAATATTTTTTCAACCTTTCTTATAAATAATAATATTATTAAATTTTAGAAAATATTCGGCATAGCGGAATTACCGTCCCATTAGACTTCGGATAATAATAACCTAGGTAAGGTTTTTATAATTTATATATATCTTAATTTAATATAAGTTTTTTTAAGATAATATTTAAACTATTAACAAGTTTTAATTATCATTATATTGTATTTATTTAAAATAATGTAATTTAGTTTAATTTCTTTTAAGTTATAGAAATAACCCTTATAAGATATCAGTTACTTTAATTATTTCGCTGTCCGGTTATTACGTTTAACGTATAATCCAATATATCGGTTGCTAGTTTTACGAGGCAATTAACATCGTATATAATTAATACTGGTTCGCTAATAATCCCGTTTTTAATTCTTTAAAAAAATTCTTTTATTTCAGTTATTACTTTAAACTTAATTTTCTTTAGGTTAAATAAAGATATCGCGATTTTATTAAAGTTACAAATAAATTTCTGATAATATTTAGCGAATTTAAGAGAAGTTTGGATTTCGGTAATTATAATGAATACTTTTTATTTTTACATTATTATTATTTTCTTAAAGTTTATTTTAATATATCCGGGGATAATAACGTATTTTAAGTACGGTATTTTTTTTTGGTCTAGCTAGCCTTAACTACCCAAACGGTCGGAGCTGCAGTAGGACAAGCCCGATTGGAGTCCCAGACTTACGTAATCAACCGTAATCGAATGGGGTTTATTCGACCACCTTCAACCAAATGATAGATGGTCGAACGAGGTCTATTCGACCATCCTCGGTTAAGTAATAAATGGTCGAACATGGTTTATTCGACCACGTTCGACCATAAAAATTAAGCAAATATATATACGCTTATTATTTCTTACATTTTAAATAGCACTAACATATAATACAATTTCGTTATTTGGATAACCTTTAATATTTATTATTATCAGACGTGATTATACCTGTAATTTATTCAGATTTCCATCGTATTATTGCTAATATAAACCGTACGATTTAGGTTTGATAGTTGGTTAAGCCAGTCAGCCGTTAGATATTTCTTATTTATAAAATTCGTTTTTTTCGGTGTTAACTAAGAAATTGGTATGTTATTAAATTTTAAAAACTTTATAAACGTACTTTTTATACTCTTTATCCAAATTTAATAGATTAAATATCGTCAAGGTAACAAATAATATAATTGTTAAAAATATTTGCGTAATACGTAATTAATTAATTTTTTAAAACGTTACGGATATAGTAATAAACTTAAGCGGTATTATTAAGCATTCGTATAACTCGTATTTGGTTTTAAAATCTGTTTTTTATTCGTTCCTTAACTTAATAAGAATTAAATTATATCCGTTTCGTACGTTTAAGGTAATAAACTATCTGGCTCTATAAAAGCAAATTTTTATTTTAATAATTAATGGTAAAAAAATACGATTTTTAACCGCAATATAGTTTAATTATCGATAATTAATTATTAACCGTAATTCTTATTTTAATATAAAAAGTATAAGATATCTTATTAATAACTTAAAACGTTTAATATATTCTTTTCGTAATTTTATTTAGGATATTCCCGTAACGTGTATAATTTCTGTTCGTTTAGGTTATATATAAGGTAAAAGGTAATCGTTTTATTATTCTTTAAAAATATTTTGTAATTATATTTCTATATTTTGATAATCTTTTTTCGATTTGTATTTTACAAAGTCACTTATATTTATGGTATAATGGTAATATTTTAGCTAATTCTCTCTTTAGAATTAACGTTATAAATTGTCGTTTATTTTATAAAACCATATTTTAATTATAATACTAACGGGTTGTATATATTTATTATATTCTTCTTTTTATCGTATTTCTTCTAGTAACAAGGTTTTTATTATATCTTTATGCTTATATTTATTATCGTCGTTATTAGTCGAATAAAAGGAAATTCTTTCAAGTCGTATTTGTTAATAAATAACGCAACAAATTTTACTTAATTAATTTTTTAATTACTTAGAACATTATATTAATATAGCCACTTTTACCAAAGATTATATCGTAGTTCCGTATTAAGATAATGTCGAAATTAATGGTTTATTTTCATTCTTTGATATAGGTTTCAAGGTAGTTAATTTTGCGCTCAACCTATCCGTTATTATAGGAAAATCTTTTTTTTTTACGTTTTTAATTTTATAAAATTCGGCTTTATCCTTTTATGGTAGCCGTAATTCGTTCATTACCCTTAATCTGATATAATTTAAGTCGCTTTCGTAATTTATTATAATAGCATATCATTTTTTCTTAATCCGTATTTTAATTATAATACGAATAATCTTTATCCTTTTTACTATCGTATATAAAACCTTTTTAAGGGATATATGTTAATTTCTTTTACCTTTGCCAGCTTGTAGCTTTTATATAAACAACATTAATTTTTTTGAATTTAATTCTAAACTTTTAATACATTCCTAATTTTTCGATTAGTCTTTTAGATCTTTTTTAGCTATCCTTTCTAGTATCGTAACTAAGTTTTAAGCTTGAGAAATTATGCGTAAATTCCTTTCGTCGGGTATATTCCGATTTTTCTGAGTAATATTTTTATTACCATTAAGCGTTGTATTAGCTTATATTTTTTTCGCCTCTTTAAATTTTTATTAAAAAATTACGTTTTTTGCTAAAATTCCTAATAAATGATAACTTAAACTATAAGTTGCTGATAATTTCTTATAAGGCTTTTATAACGGTTTGGTATATCTATCTTTTTATGTCTTATTATTATAATATTCATAATAACATATAGGGTTTTATTTTTAACAACTCTTTCTTTTTAGCTAATTTTCTTTTATTACGAAGATATCGCTGGTATTTCACATGGCTATAGTACGTAAGTGTCGGTACCATTTTTAGGTTTTAATATCCTTTTTTGTTTAATTTATAAAATCGAACGATTAATAATATATACGTATAATTCGTAACTAAATATATTTCTGTTATTTTTAATATCGAGGATAATAGGTTTTGATATAATAGACAGCATATAGTTTACCGTATCCGTCGGGCTTTTCTGGATATAAGTATAATAAACCTATCATACATCCACCTAAAGGTATAAGCAGCATCCGAAATGGGATTTTTAATTCGCAGGTAACAATAGCATAATAAATAAAATATTCGTTAAAGAGGTTTACGAACTTTTTCTTTAATCGGAAAAAGATGCCTTTAATTAAAAACTTAAATTAATAGCTAAAAAGCGAAATTAAATAGGTGTTATCTATATAAGAAACCGTTTGTTATATATCTATTCGGGATTTAGATTATGTATCGTAAATTTATGTGATCTGTATGATCTGGTTCCTAGATTACCCAGATTTACCAGATTCCCATAATTCTGGGGTGGGGAAAGTTAAACTTTCCTTATCCGAAGATTAACCGCGAAAAGTCTATATTAGGTTTCAGAGGCAGGTTTCTTTAAAACAGGAATCCCTGTTTTGTATTGTAGCATTATTTCCCCTTTTTAAAAATTTTTATTCTAAAGATAAAAACCGTAAGTAGCTTTTTCGTTTTATTAAAGGAATTTTCCGTAACTTTTTAACTAACTTTATTATATTAAATCGAATTAAAAAAAGAAACGAAAAGAAACCGCGTATAAATTAATATAATTTTTATATTATTTAGGTCATAATAATTAAAAATTTTAAAATTAAGGCTTTTCCTTATTTAAACTATATTGGTTTTAATAAACTTAAATGTTTTTATTTTTTAAAATATTCGAATTATAATTATTATATTAGTTTCCAAGGGTTATTTTATAAGGTTTTAATTATAAATTTATTAAAAAATTTAAACGAAACGTAAAAACGATTTAATAAAAAAATAACGTGAAACTAAAGATAACTTTTTCGCGTATTCAGAACTTATAAAAAAGGAGCAAAAATTATAAAAAAGAAGTTAATTAAATTACCGCGCTAATAAAACGAAGAATCGAAAGAATTTATTAAAAGGTTAAGGCGTTTACGTTTCTAATAGGACCTTTTTAAAAAAAAGGTTTTGAAAATATTAAAAAGAATTTAAAACCCGGATTTCTTTTTTTTAAAAAAAGGGGAAAGGTTTAAAAAAATTGACATTACGTAAAGGTAGAGTCGGTTTAATTAACTTCCGAAATAAACGTTATAATAGAGGTATTCTTTTTAATTAAAACGTTATAGGTCTGGTTCTAGGCGAGAGACCGTTATCGCCTGTGATTTTGGCTGTATTATGAAAAGGTCGGTTAAGATTTTATCGGTAAAAATGTTTAATTAAATTTATCGTATTCGTTAAGTACTTAAATAATTCCTATATATTATTTTTAAACCGGTAATCTATTCATATTATTAAATACTAGATTTTAGTTTTAATCATTTTAAAATTTAATATTTTTTCGACTTCGTATTTATTATCGTCCTTTTCGATTTCGAATTTTTTTTAAACAGGGCGTTTTTTAGGCCTGGTTTTAATAAAAAAAATATGAAATATAGGGTATATTTTTATCGTTTTGGATAGTAATAGTTTTTTGTCGTTTTTAAAATAACTTTTTTGATTTTAAATGGGTTAAGTTCTTGAATATTAATTTTATCACTAGGTTTTTTCGTTTTAATTTATAAGAAGTTTGATATCGCGTTTTATTTTTAATGTAATAAGTAAACCTTATTTCTTTTCGCTAGAATTAATCCCTTAAATCTTTTCTTATTATAGTATTAGGCTATCTTTAGTTATAAAAATTGCAATTCCGTTTAAAATCGGGTTTATATTATTTTAATTTCTGTTATTATTATTTCTGTTCGGAGGGTTATCGCGGTGATAACCGGCGCCGTACGTACTAATTGCTTCAGTCGTTAGGTTGTTGCGTTATATCCGTATATAGCTGTATAAGGTGATATGCCTATATCCTTGTTAACGGACGTATTATAGGCTCTTTATGCAAATAATTAAAGCTTAATTTAATTCTTTTGTTAATAATTAACGTAACTTTAAAGGTATTATTTTAAGGTTTGGTTTAATTATTTTGTTTAATTTTTTATTTAAGGGTGATAGGTTATCGAAAACTTGGGCTTAATACCGATTTGTTTAAAAAAGCTGGTATTAAATTTGGATATAAAAAGTTTATTTCGATCAGAAACTTTTTTTTTTGGTATTCCGTATTTATCGAAATAATATTGAATAAAAGTATATGTTAGCTATTTTATTATTACGGTTCCTTTAAAGGTAAAAAGTACTTATATTTAATACATTTATTAATAATTACTTATATTTTATTATACTTAATTCTAATAACTGGGTTTTTTAATATAAATAAATTAATAATAAAATTTGAAATTATGGTATTTTATACCTTGTTAGGTATATCCGTAGGTTATAATAAGTTATATGGTTTATAGTAAGCTGTTTTGGTCTTATTATAAATATTATAATCATTAATTACTTATTTAACCATTTGGTAAAATTATAAAAAGTTATATTTTTCTTAAAGTTATTTAATAACTTTAAATATCCCTTAATATCCCTATTAAAAATTTTCATAAAATTCTTTAATAAATTCCCTTTCTTGTTAACGAGGAATATAAAATTTTACCGCGAAATAATAATTAGTTTTTAATTTTTTTTTTATCTAAAATTTTTTTATTCTTTCGGATTATAAAAACTTTTAAATTAAGTTAACTTTTTTAAAGTAAGTTGTTTTACAGTTATATATAATTATATTGCCTTATTACCTTTACGATATAGCATTTATATATAACGTTTAGAAATTTTTAAATCGTAATTTCTCTTTGATTTAAAATATTTACTTGGAAATTGTTTATATTTTTAATATGGTAAATCTTAAAATTAACGTTAAAAAAAAGAATTATTTACTTTTTATAACGTAAACTTAATTCCTGGATTGTTATAAATCGAATAAAATCTTTATACTTTGAATAAATATTAAATAATTCCTTAGTTTTATTATGGAAGGGGTTTTTTTTAAGTGCTAGAATAATCGCTAATAACTCCTTGTTATAAATGGGATATTTAAATTTTACATTTTTAAAAATGAAAAAAGAATAGGCCATTACATATTATTTCCGTCATTTTCTCGTTATTTTAAAACTGCTTTAAGGGTGTAATGTAACGCATTTATCTTAAATCGGTTTTTTTTTGTTATAGTTTAATAGCTTAATTACCGGAACGTTAACGATTTTGTCCTTACTTTTTCGACTGATAAATTTACCATAATCCTTAACTAAAGGCTGCATATAGCTTGTAAATCCCAAAAATTAACGGATATTAATAACGGTAACTTTATCTAAAATGGGCCAGTTTTTAATAGCTTTTAATTTAGAATTTTAGATTTAAATTTGTTTAAGAGTAATAAAGCTTAGGAAATTTAGCTTTTAAGTAAATTAAACGTTTTTTTTAATATTTACCAGTACATTAGCTTTTTTAAAAGTGTCCAGAACTTAAGTACCGTATTTTTTATATTTTATAAGGTTTTTGAATAAACAAGGATATTATTTAAATAAAGGAATATACATTTTTCTAAAATTTCCGTAAAATAATGGTAAATATATATTAAAGGCTAGCTAAAGCACTAATTAGCTTATATAATATAACCTTATATTCGTAATATTTATAAATAATTTTAAAAATGGGTTTTTATTTTTTTCTTTTAATTATTTAAATCAAATAACTGCCGTTTAATAAATCCAAAGTTATAAATTATTTAGCTTTCTTAATATCTTTCCTTATCGTATTTATTATCGTTAAAGAATATCCGCTTTTTATAATAATATCGTATAGTTGTCGATAGTTATAAATTTGTCGGTATGTTAATTCTTTATCCTTATCGATCTTAAATTTACCATCTTTAATTTTTGGTACTATTATAACTGGATATTTTATAAATAATTTGGATTTTTTAATATAACCTTTTTTTAAGGTTTCGTTAAAAACTTTTTTAAAAGGCTTAATTTTTTAAAGAATTTATGTAATAAATCTAATAAAGTTTTAAGTAATATTTTTTTTTCATTAGAGTTTTTTAATCTTATTAATTATAATTAAGTAATCTTTTATAAGTTCGTATTTTTAAACAGTTTTTTAACCCGTCGATATTCAAAATGCACGGTTATTATTAGGTTTAAATTTTGGTTTTTTTGATCATATAATAGATTTTATAAAAATCTTTTTTAAAATTATTCGAAAAAAACGTTTAGTTTTTTTAGTTAATTTAAGGGTTCCTAGAACGAAGCTATAACATTTTTAAAATAATGTCGTATCCGGAGATATCGGCGATATCGAAAATAACCCGTTCTAGGTATTTTTGTATTTAAATTACGAATTTCTTTATTTTTTAGAAAATTCAATTATTATTATAAGTAGAGAGGTTTTTATCAACCGTTTGTAATTTGTATAATTATTATTTATATTTTTAAAAGATCTGGTATTTTTTAGCTACCTTAAGAAAAATAAAATTTCTTTTTATTCCGGAGTTAATTATGCTGTTAAATATTTTATTTTCATAGTAAATCGGGATTTTAATTTAACTTTATATTCTTTTCTTTGCCTTATATAAGGTTTTATATATAGGGGCTTTTCGTTACCTTATTTTCGAAAACTTTTGTAATTTTTGCTTAATATATCCTAGAGGCTAGAAGGCGTTTTTGCCCGCGTACCTTCGTAATCGCATATTTGGTACAATAATTATTTATATACTTACACCATTTTCTCTTACCGAATTGGTATTAAAGAGTGATTGCTTTTTTTGGCTTTCTTTTAGGTTTTATATCTGGCGAATTAAAGGGTTGGAAAGGTATATTTCCGCAAAGAATATTCTTATAACTAAAAATTCGTATTTGATATAAAATATTAGTAAATAATATAAACATTTTTAAGTTCTAACCTTCCGGCTTTATTTTAACTTAGGATATAAGTAATAAAAGTTAAGGTAATCTGGCTATTAAAAGGATTTTATATGCAAATTAAAGTGTTATTAATAAGGTATCAAAGCTATATACAAGCTGACGTCTGGTCTACGACAGTAAGTATATACATGCACCGTCGTCGTTTAAACACGCGACCTATTACGAAAATATTAATATAATATTAATTAATATTAATATTAATTTTATATTTAAAATTTATCGAAATATATATAAAGAATTAATTAACGTTAAAATATTTATATACGTAAGGTAAAATAATATTAATAAAGTATTAAAGCTATATATAAGCTAACGCCTGGTTTATAATAATAAGTACATTTCTGCACCGCCGTTATCTAAATACGTAACGCGTTCAAATACATACATATACTACTGGTAATACGACGCGACCGGAGAACATACTTCAAAAACCGTACCCAAGGCGGGCCGGATGAAAAACCGTATAGGGGTCATAGTTACGGTAACAAATTCAATTGCGTATATGATAGTTTGATTAGTTCCAAATCCCTGCCAAGCTCCAACGCCCCCAACTATTTCAATTGTCGCCTGATACGACGCGAAGCCGAAGCTTCAAATGGTCCGTGTACTGGGCTAGACGCCATCCAGAGCACGTTGTCCCAAGCTGGATTCGAACCAGCCGTCCTATCGCAAGCTAAGGTTGCCCAGGCCTGCAACAAGCGCGCGAAAAAAGATACCCAGGTTCGCAACCACTAAGCCATAGGGACAAAATACTTATATATAAAATAAAAATAAAACTTAAATTTATATATATTTTAATATAAAATAATATAACTTTAAAGGTTAAAAAATTAAACTTTTAAAAATATTATTTACTAGATTTCGAAAAATATTTAAATTAAATAACTGAAAAAAATCGATATTAAATATATTAAACCGTATAAAGTTATTAAAAAGATTTTATAAAATGATTATTAATTAAAATTAAAACTTAAATTTAAATACTACCTAATTTATTATATCTTTATATTATAATTAGCAGTAAATATAAATTAAATCCGTCCGGAATAAAAAGGATAGTTAATAAAAACCTATAAATATAAAAACCTAAGAAAACCCTCGATACTAGGGAAATATAACGAACCTGTTATACATTTACCTGGAGGTATAAGCACTATCCGAAATGGGGTCTTGATTTGTAGGTAACAATAGCACAATGAATGATACGGGGGTCTGTTCGTTAAAGAGATTTGCGAACTCTTCCCTTAATCGGAGAACAATGCCTATGATTAAAGACTTAGATTAATAGCTAGAGAGCGAAGCTAAATGGGTGCTCTCTATATAGGATATCGTTGGATACATATATCCTTCTTGTCTCTCTTGGTCTCTGGAGATCTCTGGAGGTCTCTGGAGATGGACAAAGACAGTCGCAACACCGAGGTTTAGCCGGTAGGGTGGAGGCCTCAGCCGTCTCAACTCACCTAGCTCCTCCTCTGGGTTTAGTGGGATTCTCATGAATGTAACAATTAAATATCTAACAGTATTATTAAATAAGAACTTTTAACGTATAATAATCAAAGGTTTATATTAATAAAAATATTAAAAAAAATTAATAAGAATAAATTTAATTATATCTAGCAATAATAAAAAGAATTATAAAGAATAAAGTTATAATAAAAGATAATATTATAAAAGTTAAATTTAACGAATATATATAAATATATATTTTCTAAGTTAAAGTATTTAAACTAATTTAATCGTACTTTTAATACGTAAATATTTTTAAGCTTTTTAAACTTTATAATAGCTTAAATAACTTAAAGCTCGGTATACTTTATAATTTAACTAGCTGCATTAAATCTATTTAACCTAATTACGTAATAATCGGTTTCAGTTTACTTATAACTTCAATCATTCCGTGTATTACAAGTAGGTTGTATCGTAATATAAGTTACCTTATTTTCTGTAATAGGTCCCCGCTTAGAATATTTACGAATATTATATGGGGGTAATTATCTCTTATATATATCGAGGATCGATAACTTAAAAACTTAAATTAAAGGCTGAAAGTTAATTATTACGTAAACTATAAAACGATAAAATCGGTAGGTTAACTTTACCTTTCGGCTGCAATACCTACTTATTTCTTTCCTCGGCGTTACTGGCTACGTTATATTCTTTTATAAATAAAACTGTTTTTAGAAATTTAGGCGGCTTATCTTAATATTTTAAAACGAAGGTATAACGTTAAATAGCCTAAGCTTCGGTAAGAAATAACCTTTAATAAGTATAACTGTATATAATTTTTTTAGCTTTAAAAAAGGGTTATAAAGTTTATCTTAAAACTAACAGAACGTATTTTATAATTAAATAAAATATAAAATAAAAGATCCTTTCCATACAATACGTAATAATACGCATTTATCGGATTCTAAAAGACTTTTATCACGGTTATGGTTTTTACGGTTAATATCTTTACTTTTATAATTATAACGACGGCATAATGTATATACAAGGTATAAAATTATTTCTTTTTATTTTACGATTTCGCAGGTTTTTAAGCTAATAAATCGTTTATATAAATTCTATTTCATTAAGGCATATAATCTATCTTAATCGTAAAAACTATTAATCAGTTATCGTGTTCGAAGATACTGGGTATAGTATTTATCGTATGAATTATATATATTACGGCGCTGATCGTCTTTTGTCAGCTAGCAGGGGTGCGCTAGCACTCCATATACGGAAAAGCTCCCTTTAATCGGACCATATATGTTCCGTAAACAGATTACATTAAAGTACAGTACGCGTTTTAAAGCGCCTATAATTAATTATATAATATAACATTATTAATAATCTTTATATCTAATAATTAAAAGTTTTATTTATTTAATTTGCGTTATTATTAATGAATTAATTATTATTAAAATAATATAAGTTATATATTAATAATATTTATTTATATTCTTTATTAATTATAATATTAACTGTACCGATAATATCCGTAATTATTTAAAATAATTTTAAAGATTATAATAAATTTAAGGACAAATTTAAGATTAAAATTAAAATATATAATTTATTGAAATATATTAACCTTAATTAGAATTTTTTATAATTTATTAAATTTATACCGTCCGATATAATTATTTATTTAAAAAAATAATTTTGTTAATCGACGTAAAAAATTAATTTATTTTTCGAAAAAATTATATAAATTAAAAGGGTTAATCGAATAAATTATTTAATAAATATTTTAAAAATAACGACCGAAAATAAATAAGTTTATAATTAAAATTTTATAATTTATATTTACTTAAATTAAAAATATAAAATTTTCCGAAAAAGTTTTAATAAATTTATAAAATAAATTTTGGATAATATTTTTTTTATCGATTAAATAAATTTATTTAAGTTTAAATAACGATTTTAAAAATTAATGCGTTAAATTATAAAAGCCGGAAAAATTTACGGTAATTAATTATTTATAAATATTAAGCGCGAATATAAAAACGGTTAAAATAAGTTCCGAAAATTGCAAAGAAGTTTGATAAGTAAATAATAAAATGGTAGGAAATTATAGCTTAAGGTTAATATTACGGGATTTCCGAAACGATTATGCCGGTTATTTAAACGAATTAATTATATATAATAATAATAACGATTATATTTAATTAATTAAGTTTATTTATATTTTTTTAAACGGAATAAAATCGAAAAAAGAATAATTAATTTTTTAAATTATTAAATTATAATAAATTTATAATAATTAATAAAAAACGTAAAAATAATATTTCCGATTTTTTATAAAGCCTTAATATATTTTTCGAATTAAAACGATTTTAATTAGGAAAGAATTAAGGATATTAATAATTAATTACGTAATAAAACCCTTAAAAAAACCGAAACGAAATAATTAAAAAAAGTTTTAAACGGACCGAAATAATAATAATAATAAACGGAAATATTAAAAATTAAACGTATAAAAAATTCGGTATAAAACGTATTTAAATTTTAGCTGTAAATTACCTTAATATTATTATACGTTCTTTAATAAAGTTTTAATAAAATTTAAGCCCAATAAAAGAATTTCGGTATTAATTTAAAACCGGATTATTTCCGATTAATCCTTAAAAAAAATTTAATTAATTATCGAAAATTAAAAATATTAATTACATAAAAAATAAATTAATTTTTAAAAAAAAAAGTTTTAACGTATTTTTTAATTTTTAATTAACGTAATATAATAAATATTATTTTTTATTTTTTAAGGAACTTATTTATTTTGAATTTAAAGTTTATAATATATATTTTTAATTTTATTAATAAGTATTTAAATTATATAACGATAATTTAAAACGACAAAATATACGTAAGGAAAAATTTGGTTCCGATTAATAAATACGACAAAATAAACGTTTTATTTTAAAGTTTTATAAGCTTAAAAGCGTTATATTTATATAACGTAATTTATTATAAATATTTTACGTATAATTTGGTATATTTTTGGTAATTTTTAAAAAAAATATTAATAAAATAATAATAATAAAAGTTTTTTATTTAAAATAAATTTAATAAAATATTATTACGTTAATAAATAAATTTAATTAATTCGTTATTAAAAATATTAACGTAATAATATTTTAAATAATTTTAATAATTTATAAACGAAACGTTAATTTATATATAATAAAATTATTTTAAACCGGTAACGGTATAATATAATATTTAAAATTAAAATATTTAAAATCCAAAATAATTATTGAATTATAATTTTATAAAAAAAAATTTGTTTGAAAAATTTTATAATAATTAAATATTAAATATATAATAAAGTAAAAATTAAAAAGTAAATATATCAAAAGTTAAAAAAAAATATTCCGATTAAAATAACAAATGGTTATTAATTATATAAATTTCGAAAAAACTTTTAAAAAATATAAACACGTTATATTTGCGACCGATAAATATTTAGGTTTTATTTAAAATATTTATTTTAAAAATCGAAAATAAAATATATTAATTACGGTATTCCGATATTTTTTAAAAATTTTAAAAAATTAGGATAATATTTTTCCGTAAATATTTAAATACGATAATGAAATTTTAAAAATTTATTAATTTCCAAATATATTTTAATCGTTTTTTTTAATATTAAATTTAAATTTTAATACCGTATATATAAACTTAAAACAGAAATATAAAACGTTTAAAAAATATAATTAAAAAAACGATTACGATATAAAATAATGTTAAATTATTTTCGTTTTTAATTATATATATTTTTAAAATAATAATATATTTATAAAATCGTACTTTTAAATATAGTTTTTTTAATAAAAGTTATACGAAATTTATTATATTTACTTAATATATAAAAGTAATATTATAATATTTAATCGGAAATTTTAATAAATTTCTTTATAAATATACGGTTATATAATTTACGTTGTAATTAATACGGTTATAAAAAAAGATTTTAAAAATTAAATTTTAAAATATAAATATCTTTTTATACGTTTTATATCGAAAGGATAATTATCGGTAAGATTATAAAATACAAAAAATTACGTTTAACGTAAAATAATTAATTTATTTTATTAATACGATTAATAATCGGCTAATAAATTGCGGAAATTTAAAAAAAAAATTATCCGAAATATACGTTATTTTAATTAAAAAGGTTTTAATATAAAGAAATATAATATAGTTTTTAAGATATAAAACCGGATATATAAACGTAACTTACCGTTATTACCGTAAGGTTATAAAAAATTAATTATATATCCATTAAGGAAATTATTCCGTAAAACCGAAAAAATTTATTTATAAAGTTATAAAAAAATATAATTTTAAAAAACTGTTAATTAAATTTTATAAAACAAATTAAGTTTTAGGATATATATAAATATATATTTATAAATTTAATAAATATAATTAGTTACAAAAATATAAAATACGTTTTATTATACGAAATAATTAATAATTTAAAAATTTTTATAATAATATATACGTATTTATTTTAATTAAAAAACTATTTAAATTTTAATTATTATTATAATTAAATTCGATTTAAAATTTAAATTATATAATATTATAAACGTTTTTATTAACGCGAATTTATTTTATTAAGTATTTATAAAAATACCTTTAAGTTATTTATAACGTAATAAAAAAATTTTAATTAAGAAAATATTATATAAATTAAGGAAATTATTTTTATTATAATAAAAGGATTTTATTAAAATATTTTAAAAGTTAAAATTTAATTCGGTTTTTTACGAATTTTATTATTTTATTCGTTAAAAGATATTTCTTTTATAAACGATATCGTTTCGGTTTATAATAAAAATATTAAAGTTTTATTAATTAATTAATTTAATAAATATAATAACGGTATATTTTTATAAGAAATAAAAATTTATAATAATTTTTTGGTATTAAAATAATTAAAAATACATTTAATAAAAACGTTTAATTATTTTAATTTAAATTTATAAATAAGTTTATTAATTTATTTTTTTTAAATACATTAATAACGGACGTTAAATTATTACCGATTTTTAATTTAGCCTATTTAAATTCCGTTAATAAATATTAAAAAAAATTGGTTTTATTATATACGTAATAATTAATATATTACTTAATATAATTTTTACAGTATTTCGATTTATCCGATTTAATTTAAATTTTAATAATATATATTATAAAACTATTAATCGAATTATTTTATAACTGATTAAAATTAAAACATTAATATTATAATTTAAAAATAAGAATTCATTAAATATTTAAAATAACGTTTTTTTCGTAAATAATACGATCGATTAAAAAAATTTTAAATTTATATTATAAAATTATTTTAAAAATAATAAAATAACGAACGAATAAATCAAATATAATAATTATTCTTATAACCGAAACGGAATTATTATTTTTTATATAAATTTCGAAAAAAAAAATATTTTATTTTCGATTAATTAAAAAATTAAAAATCGGCCTAAATATAAAACTTTTAAATATATAATACGATAATTAATAAATTATACGGTTTATTAACGTTAACGTTATTTTTTTATAAATAAAATTATAATATATAAATATATATAATTATTAATTTTAAAAAATTATAAATAAAAATATAATTAAGGTAAAATATATATTTACGGATAATATATTAATTAATAAATTAATAAAAACTGTATTATACGAATTTTTTAAATATTTTAAAAAATAATTAAAATTAATAAATATTATAAAAATTTTAAATTAATAAAAAAAAATTTAAAAATTATTTTAAATAAAAAATTAATTAATTAAAAAAATTTATTACCGGAAAAAAAAAAAAATAATTACGGTTTTAAAGAATAAAAAAGGTAATAATTAACGCCGTAATTACGTTAAGGCGTTAAAGGGGTATGTTAGCTAGTAAGGGTACGCTAGCATTCCATATACGGAAAAGCTCCCTTTGATCGGACCATATATGTTCCGTGGACAGATTATATTAAAGTATAGTGCGCGTTCTAGAGCGCCTATAACTAGTCATGCAATATAACATCACTGATGACCCTTATATCTGACATCTTTAGGGGTTCGGTAAAGTATTCTGTTATTGCACGAAGAAGAAAGAGGAAACTATCTAACTGGCGCGGTACGCCTGCGGCTATATAGTGCTACGGCGGCTTAGCTAAGCCGTAACGTTAGTACCGTAACAATATGTGTAATGATTTTCTGTTATAACCAGAAGGCTTGGCTTTCTTACAGACGGTCGGAAGTTGTAAGGAGCACCTCTGATATGGGCCTGAGTTACGTGATATGGATCCGGATGGACCTAACGGATCAAAAGGGAGCCATGCGCTTAAAGAAGTATGGATCTGAAGGGATCCCCCCGATCTATACGAATCTAATTTACTTATACGATACGGATCCGGATGGATTTAACCGATTTAAACAGATCTTAATTTAAATATATACGTTTATTATTTTTATACCCTACATAATACCAGCTTATAATATAATCTACTTATTTAAATAATTATTAATATTTCTTATATTTATACGTAATTATTTTTAATTTATTATTTAAATTCTTATAATATTATTCTTAATATAAGCCGTATTTTTTAGGTTTAATAATTAATTAAGTTAATTAGTTAATATACGTTATAAGCTTTTATTTAATAATAATATTAAATTTAAGTAACGTATTATACCGTTAATATATCGATTAATACTTAAAAACCTATAATGTAATAATAATAAGATAACATTAAGGAATTCGAAAAGGTTATTTAACGTTTTAAATCCCAGGTTAATATTATTTATTAAGTTTAAGTTAATAAAACTACAATTAAGCCTTAAAAATCTGAGCTTTATAGTAAAAAAATGCAATATTTAAAATTCTTTACCTAAGTAAGTATTTCTTTAACATTTTAAAAAGGTTATTAATAAGCCCGATAAGATTTTTACGATTATGACGTTTTTAAAAAATAATACCTTAAATTAGTTTGAGTTTACTTTATGAAACTATTTGGGAAATGAAATATGAAATTAGTAATAATTTAGTAAAACCTTTTTCGAATATTATATTAACTTTATAAAAAAGTTAAAAGTTAATTTCGCAAAGTTTAATAAAAAAACAAAACGAAATTTAAAAGATTTTCGACTTAAAATAAAAAGATTTATCGTTTAAGTATACGGTAACGTATAAGCTTTTAATAACTAAAATAAGATAAGTAAATAAAAAACGATAACTTAATCGATTTTTAAATAAAGGTTTATAAAATCATATAAAGAACGATATTATTAAAATAATGCGTTTTAATATATTTAAAAAATTTATCGTAAAAGCGATAAGAATTAATAATTGATAATATAAACGATAACAGCATCGAAAGAAATAATTTATCTCCAGATCCGGATTTTTTATAACTAACCAGATTAGAAAGCGCGATATGTTTTATTTTACACGGAACGGTACTAAGATTTATGGAATTAGGGACGATTTTATAACGAAACCGATTCCGGGTCGAATGTTATAATTATGGCAAAATAGGCCATTTTAAAAGCTAATATAAGGTATTTAAAAAATAACGTTATGGTTGGATCCTAGTACTTAGAGAAAGATCAGGAAATAAAAATAATAAAAGAATAGTTTTTAACTATAGTTAGAAAAAAGAATTCTTAATTTAATCCCAGAAATACGAAAGAAATTACAAAAGGTGAAGGCGTTTTCCTAGGCCGCTATTAAACGATAGGATATCGTTATAGCGGGACCGACGGTTACTTAATAACTTTAAGAATATAACGGATAAAGAAAGTTAATACCGGAACGATTAATATTTCGTCTGTAACAGAGAAAATAATAACGACAAGAATAATCAAAGTTGAATAGGTAAATTAAGGAATATTAAGGTTAAGACGGGGCCTTATATTTAAGAAACCTTGGCCGATATAGTAAATTATACGTTATTTATTATACAGAAACTTATTACCTCCGATATTAAAAAAAGTAAAAGTAAATTTAACGATAAGTTACCCGCATATATTATTAAGGGTTCGATTTCGTAAACTAAACCGGAAAGTATATTAAAAATTAAAGGTAATACCGATAGTTACGGACCATAATTACGTAAGATATTATCGATATTTTTATGACGAAAAGAGGTTAATTAAAAGAGAAGAATTACTTCGAATAAAACTTTACATATTATTACGAATAATATAAGTATATAACCTAAAAAAATTAAATATATTAAACGGTTATAAAGGCCTCACGGAAAGTTATTAATAACTTACAATTTAAGTTATTATTTATTAAGAACTTTAACGAAGGATATAATTTATAAGAAAACATTTAAAACCGAAAAGAAAATATAATGTAATATAACGTTTAATAGTAATAAGAATATTACCCAGAAAGATCGGAATATATCCGATGAAGGGAATTTTACCTATAGTTTCTTAAACTTATAGCTTAATTACGACGTTAAAAAAGATAATTAAAAAGAATTTAAAAAACTAATCGAAAAAACCAAGTACGTATGAAATGATTAAAGCTAAACTTAAAAAATTAACGTTATTTATAAAAAAAGCTATAAACTAACAAAAATAAAAGAAAGTTAACATATATCCCTTAGAAAGACATTATATATAATAATAAAAAAGATAAAAAGTTTTTTTATTATAATCAAAATATAAATCAAAGAAAGATAATATACCGTTATAATAAATTATGGAACCGATCCGAATTATATCAGACCGGAAATAATTAACGAATTACGTTTACTATAAAAGGATATAACCGAAATTTGCGAAGGTAAAAATAAGAAAGATATTAAATTCGCTTATAATAATGGATAAGTTAATTGCGAAATTAATTATTTCGAAATTTATATATAAGGACGATAATAAACCATTAATTTCGACATTATTTTAATACGGAATTACGATAAAACTTTCGGCAGAAAATGGTTATATTAATATAATTGTTTAAATAATTAAAAATTAATTAAATAAAATTCCCTTTGTTCTTTATTAATAAAAACAACTTAAAATAGTCTTACCGTTTAATTAATAATTACGATAATAAATATAAACATAAAGATATGATAGAAATTTTATTACTTAAAAAAATACGATATTTATAAAAAAAGAGACGAAATAAATATATACGACGCGTTATCGCTATAATCAAAATACGGCTATACGAAATAAACGACGATTTATATTATTAGTTTTAAAAGCTAGAAAAAATAATAAGGCTCTTATTATAATTTTATAAATATAAACGTTTTTTAAGAAATAAATCGAAATATAATTATTAAAATAACGCCTTTTTTACGAATAAGACGATAAATCGAAAAAAAATTTAAACTTATGTTATAAAATTATTAAAAAAATAATAAATTAATAAAATAATAAATAAAATATAATAGTTATTTTTATAACTGTAACGGAATTATTATTTTTACGTAAATTATAAAAAAAGATTTATTTTATTTTTAATTAATTTAAATATAAAACTTTTAAATATATAATACGGTAATTAATAAATTATATAATTTATTAATGCCGACGTCGTTTTTTTATAAATAAAATTACGGTACATAAATATATATAATTATTAATTTTAAAAAACCGGAAAAAAAATTAAGTAAAATAACAGATACGTTTACGGGCAATATATTAATTAATAAATTAATAAAAACTTTATTACGTAAATTTTTTAAATATTTTAAAAAATAATTAAAATTAATAAATATTATAAAATTTTTAAATTAATAAAAAAAAATTTAAAATTTTTTTAAAGGACAAATTAATTAATTAAAAAAATTTAAATTATCAAAAAAAAAAAATAATTACGGCTTTAAGGAATAATAAAGGGTAATAGTTAATACCGTAACTACGTTAAAACGTTAAGGGGGTGTATCAGCTAATAGGGGTTACGTTAGCATTCCATATACGGAAAGGCTTTTTCTGATCGGACCATATATGTTCCGTGGACAGATTATATTATAATGCAATGCGCGTTCTAGAGCGCCTGCAACTAGTTATGCAATACAACACAACTGATGACCCCTATATCTGACAATATCCGACGCCGCCGCCCGGTACAGTAGCGCTCTTCCCATTAGTAATCCTTCCACTGCGGAGGTGATGCAGGAAAGCACCCTTTGCCCATTTGGCCAAGAGCCGCCACTGTGCGAAAAGGTTGTTGCATTCTATGGTTCTACCAATCATCTCTCGAGCGTGCCTCCGAGGATCTGCAAGGGGGTTGTAACTGTTGATTACTGTGGTATCAGACAAAAGTTTTCAACCTTGTCATATGCCTGACCAAAGGTCGGGCCGGTCGGTTAGAATAGATTTGGAGCAGATAATGCATGGTGGTTCCAACTGGTAATAGTGTAGTGTAAATTGATATATTTCTTCGCCAGTTGGAACCAACATGCATTATCTGATTCATGCGGGCTGACTAAGCCCTCGGGATCTATTCTAACTGGCATCAGTTGTAGCCATCCTGCTAACGTGCGTAGTCTGATCCATGTTGACTTGACCAACTGTTCCAAATCGAATTTTATGACCGACCGGCCCGACCCTTGGCCAGGTCCCTGACAAGGTTGAAAACTATTGCCTGACACCACTGTATAGATTCGCCGTCTCCCCCGCTTGCTTGTCTCAGTCCGCGACCATGCAAGCACCCGCCGTCGCCCTCGCCATTGCATGCATCTTCTAGTCATGCTGGGATAGTGATGGACGAAGTATTTGGTGCACGCCAAGTCCCAACAGCAGCAGCACTAGCACCACTGCGACAGAGCTGCGACAGGTGCAGGGAACTGAAAGTCAGGTGCAAGCAGACCCAAATCGATACTGCTGCCTTTCAAGATGCCCACAACACACCAGCTTGCTGTACACGATGCACACGAGCTGGTGTCCGCTGCACTTACAGTCGTACGTTTGGACCTTCTGAATGAACGCCTAACTGGCTAACTAACTAACCGAGTCAAACTAGCACGGCAACGCAACGGACGGCCCCCTCATCAAGACGAGGAATCACGGCCGCCTTCAGACTTACCGTACCAACCGAGGATAAAGAAACGACTTACAACGTCCATGGCCGAGGCCTCACCGGTGGCTTCTCGGGATGGTGACTCACTGCCATCTCGGGCAGTCTCTCATCTCTTGCAGCCGGGGCCAGGTCCCCCAAGCATAGATTCTGATGAGTCTTGGGTCCAAGATGACCTCTTCGCAAATAGTCAACTTGACCGCGCCACCGCCGCCAGCGGCTTCCTCTCCCCCAGGGGGCCTGCACCCTCGGCGCTTGGTCAGCTCGGGCCAACAATGGCATCAGCACAAGGAGCTGCTGAGAGTACCCACGGAGAAGCCATCAATACTGAGACAACCGACGCCGACTTGGACACTTCTGAGCAACTGGCCGAGTTCAACCTACGCATACTGAAGCTGAATCGATTTCTCTCAAAAAGCAGGGAATGGACTCTGCTTTCGCCCCTCCCCGCATCCATGTCTACGCTCGCCGACGAGATGGTGGCCATGACGCGGTGCCTCCTAGGTATTATGGAGAGATATACTTTGTCTCTCCACCGTCGTCACCATAGACGAAACCAGCTAAGTCACTCTCCACCTGCACCATCGTCGCTTGAGGAGTCACCAGGCACGTCGTCTCCAACGACCGAAACATACGATACGGGCATCCTTCTGTTGTTCCTCTCTTGTCGCCAGCGCTTGCTTGATATGTTCAAGTTAGTATGTGTATCGCTCCAAAGCTCGTCCATCGGTGTCGACGCAGTCAACAACACCATAGGTGGTAGTTTGGATTGGAATAGCGATGCAACAATTTCGCTGTCTAACGCACAAATCATCATGCACGTCGAACTTGTTACGCATCTCCTCAGGCGATTCGATAATAGGCAGAAAGAGCTCCTTTCGGCTCTCGGGGGCAGTAGTAGTAGAGGCAATGGATCATCGAACCCTTCAAACATGTACCCGGACGTGGTGGCAGCAGCAACGGCACGAGATTCGTCTTCTTCGACGCCACCATGGCCTTCGTTTTCCAGCCTTTTGAGCCAGCATCCCACCTTCTTGGTGGAGAAGAACAAGTCCGGAGGCCATCATCAGCAAGACTGCGTAGATGTTGCCCGGCTGGTCCATGAGAGCATGAACGCGACAAGAAGCGCTCTGGATCACCACCTTAGCTGTGTGAAGCTGTTTCTAGAAGGGTTAGATGACCTGGACAATGTAGTGAGTTTGTTGTTACGAATTGAACCACTAGGCCGAAGAGACGGTTACGCTAATGTACGACGGGAACCAACAGACTTGGCACTATGACTGAATTGAGTTAAGTTTTATTACTGTGAAGCAGGTTTTGGGACGAATACGCGGAACGGGTACGGACCGTTAGCGCCCGCCACTAGACGCCACTAGCGTGCAGCCACACTTAACACGGGGATTTCTGTCAACCGGGCGTGCGGGGTAAGCAGAGTACTGAAAAACTGCTACTAGTTGTCGGCTAGCTGGGGGGTACAGAGCACTCCCTATATGCGGAAAGGTCACCTTCTAATCGGCCTATATATGTTCCGTGGCTGAGCTACTTAAATGTGTACGCGTAATAATAGCTTGCCTCAGCGAACTCAGGCCTCGCTGGCTTTTATTCTTTTCAAAATCTTCAAATGTACTTTGCCAAAAAACTAAAAATTAACCAATTAAATACCGCATCTTCGTAACGAACCAGCGAGGCCTAAGTTCAGGTTACGCGAACAGGGGTTTCGTTTAATACCTTGTTACCAAAATTATTAACCCTCCTTCCATTTTTTTAAAAAAATTAAAAGAATTATATAAAAAAAAAATTTGTAGCCAATTTACGTCCGATAAGTATAAAACTTTATATACGCATCGAATAAAAGTTAACGTATATATAAGAATTTTTTTAATTTTTTGGATGCAAATTGCGGCTAATATGGCTAGGTTTAGGTCCGGGAAATAGGCGACCGCAACGTCCTTATAGCTGCAGTGACATAACCATCGGTCGCATTATCGTGTACCGGGTTTCCTAAATATATTTTATATGGGAAAAGCCCGTATATTAATTTTTTCGGCCGTACGGGTTATGGTAATTACGTCGCAGCCCTAAAAAGATTCCGGACTTAATTAACCGGAACGTTTTTATAGTTATAACGTAACAACCATAACCCGTACGAATAAAAAAATAATTAAACGGGCTTTTCCTATACTAAATTACGCCTAGAAGGCCCATAACGAAATAATGTACGCGGTAATTACGTTATTGCAGCTATAAGGGCGTTATGGTTAAGGGGGGATATATTAATCGTAATTTTTAACTTATTTCTTTTATATTTTTAGCAAATTAATCCCCCTTTGGGAATTATATATACGGTTAGAAAAACTTTTTAAAGCTGTATATAATAACGTTTTTTATTATTTTTTATATATTTTTATTATTATTATATTTGCCAGTTTCCAAGATAAATTTTGGAAAGTTTATATAGAACCGTACTAAACGTAGCCGAAAATCACAACTTAATATCAGGCCTTATTTTTAAGGTTTTGTTATTTCTGGGGATACTTTTCTAATTAGGTTAACGCGGTACCTAAAGCTACGGTTTTTTTTTACAGCTGTGCCGCAGGCGCAGCACCAACTTCAAAAATGGGGCCTGATCTTGATAAGGTAAATAATGGCATACGTAAATAGCTGAATGTAACTACATAACTGATATCCCTTATGTTTAATAATTAAAAATTTTATTTATTTATTTCGTATTATTAATTAATTAAGAAATTATTATTAAAACGATATAAGTTTTATATTAATAATTATTAATTATATATTTTAATAATAATAATAATAAGAGCCGTACTGTTAACGTGTTTAATTATTTATAAGAAACTTAAAAATTATAATTACTTTAAAAGCAAATTCTGATTTAAAACTTTAACGTTTAATATATAAAATTATTTTGATCTTAATTAAGATATTTAAAAATTTATTAAACTTATAAAACCTAATATAATTTTATTAAATGACGGAAATTACAGAAACGATTAAATTAGTTTCTGAAGGAATTATATACGTTAAAAAGGCTAATAAAATAGGTCATATAATAAATATGCTTAAATAACGACCGAAAGTAAATAAATTTATATTTAAAACTTTACGACATTTATTTAAAAGGATTAGAAATATGCAGTTTTTCGTAAAAATATTTACGACCTGACGAAATAAATTTTAAAATGTTTTTTTTAACGGTTAAAAAATTATTTTCTTGAAAAGATTTATTTAAATAATACGACAAGTTAGTTAAACCTGGTAAAATATATAATAATAGATTTTTAATTAATATTATAAACAAGTACCGTAGTATAACGAACCTGTTATATATCCACCTGGAGGTATAAGCAGTATCCGAAATAAGGTTTTAATTTGTAAGTAATTATAACATAATAAATAATTAGGGGTTTGTTTGTTAAAAATATCTGCAGATTTTTTCTTTAATTAAAAAATGATGCTTTTAATTAAAAACTTAATTAACAGCTAAAAAGCGAAATTAAATAAGTGTTATTTATATAGAAAACCGATTATTATATATTTACTTTTAATAAGTATATATATCGTAGATTTGTATAATTTGTATAATCTAGTTCCGGATTATCCAGATTCTTCAAATTACCTTAATTTTGATACGGGAAAAGCTAAACTTTCCTTCTCCGAAGATTAGCCGTAAGAAGCTTATACCAGCTTTTAAAAGTAGGCTTTTTTAAAGATAAGAACTTTTAGTTTTTACTATAATATTTTTCCCTTTTTTAAGAATTTTTATTTTAAAAATAAAAACTGTAAGTAGTGCTTTTATTTATTAAAAAGAATTTCCGAAATCTTTAGCTGATTTTATTATAATAGGCTATATTTTAAAAAATAAAAGAAAGAGAAAGTTACGTATAAATTAACGCAATATTCGTAATATTTGCATTAACTTAATTAAAATTTTCAGAATTAAGGTTTTCCCTTATTTTAGTTATATTTATTTTTTAAAATATTTTATTTATAATTATTATATTCGTGATTAATATTTTCCCTATAACGTTTTAATTATAAACTTTTAAAAATAAAATAAACTAAACGTAAAAACGTTTATAAAGGGAACAACATATTTTAAAGTATGAATTTTTAGCATCTTAGGAGGTTATGGAAAAAAAAAACGTCGTAAGTAAAATAAAAAGTTGTTAGAACTTAGTAAAAATTTAAAACGGTTACGTTTTTAAAAATATTCATTTTAAAAAAAAAGTTATAAAGATATTAAAAAAAGATTTAAAATTAAACTAATTAGAAAAACGGGAAAGGTTAAAGAAAAGTAACGTTACGTAAAAGTGGAGCAAGTTTAATTAGTTTCCGAAATAAACGTTATAAAGGGAGCGGTCTTTTTTATCTAAAATGCCGTAAGCATGGATTTAGGTAGTGAGCCGTTATTATTTACGGCCATGGCCGTACTGGAAACGGTTGGTTAGGATTTTGCCAGTGGAAATCTTTAATTAGGTTTATCGTATTTACTAGGTACTTAAGTAGTTCCCATATATTGTTTTTAGGTGCGTGATTTATTTATTTAACCAGGTATTAAATTTTGTTTTTGATTATTTTAAAGTTTAGTATTTTTTCGACCTTAGATTTATCATCGTCTTTTTCGATTGCGAAACTTTTTTTATACGGGCCGTTTTTTAAAGTTAATTTTAATAAGAAAATATAAAAATAAGATTTATTTTTATGGTTTTCGGTAATAATAGTTTATACTGAATATTTAAAATAATTTCTTTAATTTTAAATGGGTTAAGTTTTTAAATTAAGTTTATTATTAGGTTTTCTTATTTTAATTTATAAAATATTTAACGTTACGTTTTTTTTAACGTAATAAGTAAACTCTTTTTCTTATTATTAAAATCAATCCCTTAATTATTTTAGTTATAATATTAAATTATTTTTTATTATAAAAATTATAATTTTATTTATAATTTAACTTGTATAATTTTGATTTTTATAACTATTGTTTCGGTTTAAAGGGTTATCGTAACGATAACCGATATCTATGTATTAATTGTTTCAGGCGTTAGGTTACTGTTTTATATCTATATACGGCCGTACAAGGTAATACATTTATGTTCTTATTAATGGACCTATTATAAGTTATTTATATAAATGGTAAATGTTTAATTTAATTATTCTGTTAATAATTGACGTAATTTTAAAACTATTATTTTAAGGTTTGGGTTAGTCGTTTTATTTAATTATTTATTTAAGGGTAATAAGTAATTAAAATTTTAAATTTAATATTAATTTACTTTAAAAAGCTTGTATTAAATGTAAATATAAAAAGCTTATTTCGGATAAAAATAATGTTCCGTTAATATTTCATATTTATTAAAATAATATCAAATAAAGGTATAAGTTAATTATTTTACCATTACGGTTTTTTAAAGAGAAAAAATATTCATATTTAATAAGTTTATTAATAATTAAGTTTCTCGATATAAAAAGATTAATGTTAAAATTTTAAATTATGCTATTCCGTGTTTTATTAATAATATTTATAGGTTATAATAATTTATACGGCTTATAATGAGCTGCTTTAATTTTATTACAAATATTATAATTTTTAATTATTTATTTAATAGTTTAGCGGAGTTTTAAAAATCCGTATTTTTCTTAAAATCATTAAATAGTTTTAAATATTTTTTAGTATTTATATAAGGGGTTTTTATAGAATTTCTTAATAAATTACTTTTATTATTAACGGGGGATATAGACCTTATTCTGGAGTAATAATTAGTTTTTATCGTTTCTTTTTAGTTGTTTAATTCCCTTTTATTTTTCAGGGTCGTAAAAACTTTTAAATTGTATTAATCCTTTTAAAAAAGTCGCTTTAAAACTATATATGATTATATTATCCTTTTTCTTTTTACGATATAATACTTATATATAACATTTTAAGATTTTTGTATCGTAATCTTTTTTCGATTTAAAATATCCGTTTAGATGTTTTTTTTTTTTTTTTTGCCTTTATTCTGGTAAATTTTGAAGTTAAATTTAAATAGAATATTATTTAAGGTTTATGGCGTTTATTTTAATTTTTTTTTGTTATAGTGTAGTAGCTTAATCGTTAAGACGTTAACGATTTTATTCTTAATTTCCTTAAAAGCTTTTTTTATTTCTTTTTCAGAAGGTCGAATTTTTGTTAATATACTTTTTAGTAATAAGTTTGATTAAGAGTTTAATAAGTTTAATATAACCCTTAACTAAAAGTTATACATAATTAATAATTTTAAAAACTGTCGGGTATTAATGATAATAACTTTGTCTGGAATTAATCAGTTTTTAATAATTTTTAATTTGGAATCATCGATTTAAATTTGTTCGAAAGTGATAATAAAGCCTGGAAAATTTAACTTTTAGGTCTGTTAAATGTTTTTCTTTATAGCGTTTATTGGCAAATTAGTTTTTAGACGGGTTTTAAAATTTGCGCGATATATCTTTCATGTTTATTTAAAGTCTTTGAGTAAATAAAAATATTATTTAAGTAAACGAATATAAATCGGGTTAAGAATTTTCGTAAAATAATGGTAAATATTAAAGTGGTGTAGGATATGGAGCTGCTATTGCAGCTATAGCTGCAGCTGTTTTAGCTATTGTTGCAGCTGTTGTTTCTAGCTGCTTCCATTTGCTTCACCGCTGGGCACCTCGACAATTCACTCGGCTATATCAAGTAGGTCGGCGATGGTCTATTAAATGGTGACCTGACAGCTTTTGTATATAGTCTTCTACAGCAACAAGGCACGCCTGACATTCTTCCTCCCAAGGGCTGATCAAGATGATATTCTGCATGCGGTATCGACTTTGATAAGCCCTGTCCCATTTTAATATATGCTAAAAGTTGGCTAAAGTATTAATTAATTTTTACGGTATAAGCTTTTATTTATAATGTTTATAAATAATTTTAAATCTGATTTTTTTTTTTTTTTTGCCTTTGGCCATTCGAATTAAACAATAGCCCTTTAGTAAATTTAAAGTTTGGATTATTTCGCTTTCTTAATATCTTCTTTTATAGTATTTATTAACGTTAAAGAATATTTATTTTTTATAATAATATCGTTTAGCTATTAATAATTATAAATTTGTCCGTATATCAGATTTCCGTAAAAAAGACGTCGTTTTAAATATTTAACGAGTTCTTACCTCCGAATTATAACGTTAACGTTTTAATCCCGATTAAATATAAAATAATTCGATTAATAATTTTATAATATACGTTATTAAAGTTTAAGATAAATCAGGTAAATCGGAATATTATAAAGGTTATATTAGGTTATGTATTAATTATTACGTATAAAATAAAACCGATTTCTTTAATATTTATTAACGGAATTTAAAGAGGCCAGATTGAAATTCGGCAATAATTCGACGGCCGTTATTAACGTATTTAAAAAATTATTTAAATTTTGTTTAAAAATTAAATTAAATTATTTATTTATAAAGTCGGATTAAAAAAATATTTTTAATTACTTCGATCCCGAAAGACTATTATAAATCTTTATTTTTTATAAAAATATACCGTTACCGTAGTTATTAAATTAATTAATTAACTAAACTTTAATTCTTTGTACGGTAAACCGTCACGATATTATCCATAAAAAAACTATTTTTTAACGAATAAAATAATAAGGTTCGTAAGGAACGGAATTAAATTTTTAGCTTTTTAAATATTTTAATGAAATTCTTTTACCATAATAAAATCTTTTTTTAATAATACTTTCTTAATTAAAACCTTTTTATTACGTTATAGGTAACATAGGGGTATCTTTAAAAATACTTAACAAGGTAAATTTATATTAACGAAGGCGTTTATAGCATTGCATTATTTAAATTCTAAATCGAATTTAACGGTAATAACGATTAAAGTTTAAAATCATTTTCTAATTAGAATAAATACGTATATGTTATTACAAATTTTTTTAAGTTATTAATCGCCTCGTATAACGAAACGTATCTTATATTTTTATAACCAATTATTTTTATTAAATTTATAAACCTATATTTATATATACCTTAAAACCTATTCCCCTTTAGCAAAAAGTTAATTCACGGCTTTTTAAAATTTTATCTTCTTATAATTTTATAAATAACTTTTTTCAGTTTTCCGTAATAATGTCCTTAACGGATATATATTTAACTTTTTATAACCTTATAATAATAACGGCAAATTACCTTTATATATTCGGTGTTACGATTTAAAAATTTTATATATTTTCGTATCGAAACCTTTCTGATTAAGGTAACGTATATTTCGGGTAATTATTTTCCCTAAACTTCCGTAACTTATCGGTCGGTTATTAAGAAAATTTAAAAAATAAGCTAATTATTTAACGTTAAACGTAGTTTTTTAAACCTTATAATCGTTTTTAATGACTTTTTTATAATACGGAACATTTAAAAAACCTACGTTTTCGACCCGTAAAATATTTTCGTTTTCTACCGTGACTTTAAGTTAAATAATATAATAGGAATTTAAAGTTACCTTTTTAACTTCCGCCGGCATAATAATCGTAACAGTTATTAATATAAACGTTAATAAAAATAACGGTCCAGGAAACGGAAATAATTCGAATGTAATAATCGTATAAAGGTAATCAGTTTTATACAAATAAGCTTATTTTTTACTATTTTATACTTTTTTTTAAATACTTGTATTATTCTAAAATTATCTTTTTATCTAACCGGGAATTAAATTATTCCATATAAACTTTTATTTTCCTTTTATATATATATATAAGGTATTTATGGGCTTAATTAAGGAATTTTACCTATCAGAACAATTTACGTAATTCGTTTTCCGTAACGTATAAAGAAAACGTTTTTTAAATTTTTAATATTACCTAAAAAGGTAACCTTTTCGTTAAATTATACGTTTCAAATAATAATAACTTTATCAATTAACGGGTTTTAAATTTCGTAAATATTCGTAAATCGGTAGCCGACGAAAAAACTAATCCATACCTTAAAATTCAGCTTTTAAAGTTTTTCTTTTTTTTATAACGGTAAAAATTACGGCATAAATTATACAGCCGTATGTTCGTAAATGGGTTTATTAAGGCTTCCGATTAAACATTATAACGCCGTTTTTATACCCTAGATAAGTATAATAAACTTTGTATATGTTTTATTCAAAAAAAGTATTTAAAGGTATGGTTATATAAATATATTATTACTTTAAACATATATACGATAAAAAATAAAAGTAATTTAGCGCCATTTCGTATCGTAATCGTTTTTTCCTTAATTATACCCCTTAAACGCTTTATACCCCCGTTTCAGGCCTAAATATATGGTACTCAAAATGTAAATCTAATACTGAAAAAATGTAATTAAATTATATTTCGAAACTAATAATTTTTTAAAACTTTATTATCGCATTCGAATACTTACGGAATAACTTTATCTTAATTTTTTAAAGCCCTTAAAAGGTACTGGAATGCTATAATTAATATATCTAACTTTCGATTTTTAAAGTAAATCTTTTAAATAAAGCTTAAATATGTTATAACCAGAGGCCTTGGCTCAGTAGCAGACGGTCGGAAGATGTAAGACGAACTTCCGATGTAGACCCAGGGTTACGTAACGGGCTCGATGGGCTCGAAAGGCCTAATTAGACCCAAAGGGACTTGGTACGTCGAGCCAGTCGAGCCGGGTAACGGTTCGAAGTAATTCGATGGGTTCGAAGGGATTTAATTACTAAAAAAAAGATAAAACTAGGTCGAGTTAATAGAGCCAAAAATAATATATATACGTTCGTTATTCTTTTATAATTTAAATAATATTAATTTATAATATAATTTAATTATTTAGGTTACTTTTAATATTTATTATTATTAAACGTAATTATATTTTTAATTTATTATTTAATTTCCTATAATATTATTATTAATATAAACCGTACGATTAAAGTTTAATAATTAATTAAATTAATTAACCGTTATATATTATAAGTTTTTATTTAATAATATAATTAAATTGTAAGTAATACGCCATACCGTTAATATATCGGAAACCTAAAAACCTATTACGTAATAATATAAGGATACGATTAAAGAGCTTAAAAAGGCCGTTTAACGCCTTAAGGCTTAGGTTAATACTGCCCGGATTAACGAAGTTAAAATCAAGCCTAAAAAACCCGAACCTTACGACGGGAAAAATAACGTATAAAACTTCCTTACCTAAATACGTATTTATTTCCGTTTTAAAAAAATTATTAATAAGGCCGATAAAATTCTTATAATTACAGCATTTTTTTAAAAAAACGCCTTAAATTAATTTAAACTTACCTTACGAAACTATTTGGAAAATAAAAAGTTAAATTAATAGCAGATTATTAGGATCCTTTTTTAATATTATATTAATTTCGAGGAAAAATTAAAAGCTAATTTTAGAAATTTAAACGAAAAGAAAACCGTAACCTAAAAAATTCTCGATTTAAAATAAAAAGATTAACGTTTAAATACGTAATAACGTTTAAAACCCTTATAATTTAGGCAAAATAAATAAACGAAAAAAAACGATAACTTAATTAATATCTTTTATAAAAACTTAAAAAATAACGTTAAAAACGAAATTATTAAAATAATACGCCTTATTATTTTAAATAAATATATTATAAAAGCCGTAAAAATAAACAATTGATAATATAAACGACGACAGGAACGAAGGGGACAGTTTATTCCTAAACCCAGGTTTACGGAAACCAACCAAAGCAGGAAACGTAATATACTTTTTACCGCCTACGGAATAATACCAGAACCCATAAAATTAAGAATAGCCCAAAAAAGGGATTAAAACTAAATCAAGTGCTACAATTACGGCAAGATGGGCCATATTAAAAGCCAATATAAGGCCCTTAAAAAACAACGCAACGGTTAAACCCCAGTACTTAAAGGACGACCAGGAAATAGGAATAACAAGGCTATAACCTTCGGCATGGGTAGGAAAAAGGAGAACCTTAACCTACCTACAGAAGTTCGAAAAGGGTTACGAAAAGCCAAAGTACTTTCCCAGGCCGCAATTATTCGATAACGCGTTACCATAACGGATAAGGAAAGTTGATACCAGAAAAACTAGTATCTTATATATAACAAAAGAAATAATAATAACAAAAATAATAGGAATTAAATAAGTGAATTAAGGAATATTAAAGTTAGAACGAAGCCTTATACCCAGGAAAACCCGATCGATATGGGAAATTATACGCTATTTATTTCAAAAAAACTTACTGCCTACGATACAAAAAATAGCAGAAATATATTTAATAACGACTTAGGCGTATATATAAGCAAAAATTTAATTTTTACGCCCAAACCGGAAGCAACTCTAGGGACCAAAGGTGGTATAGATATTTACGTACTATGGTTATATAAAACGATATCGACGTTATCATAACGTCGGGAAGTTAGCCGAAAAGAAAAGGTTATCCCGAATAAGACCTTATATACCATTTCGAATAATATAACTATAAGATATAAAAAATAAAATTTATTAAATAATAATAAAAGCTTAACGAAAAGTAATAAATAACCTATACTTTCGACGCGCTTATGCTAATAACCTTAAGGAAAAGGAGGAAATAAGGAAATAAATCGGAAAACGCTTAACAAAAATAACCCAGTACCATACTTAATATCAGGAACGTTAAAAATATTAGGACCAATTGGCAACGACGACAGACGAAAAGTAGGTTATAACGATAAATTAATAGAAAAAAACCGAAACTTTTAAAAAATAAATTACCAACCTAAGGAATTAAGTAAAGTAATATAAAAAGAAAATCTTTAAGTTAAAAATTTAATTATGCCGACAGAAAAAAAATTAAAGTAATTATAAACATAAACCCCTAAAAAAGAACGTTATTTATAAAAAAGCCATAAACTGGCAAAAATAAAAGAAATTAATATATACCCTTTACAAAAGCTTTTTATACGACAAAAAAAAAAGATAAAATTTTATTTATTATAATCAAAATACGAATCAGAAAAAAATGATATACCGTTATAATAAATTACGGAACTAACCCGAATTATATCAAACTAAAAGTAATTTACGAATTAGGTTTATTATAAAAAAATAAAACCGAATTTTACGAAAATAAAAATATAAAAAGTATTAAATTTATTTATAATAACGGATAAGTTAACCGTAAAATTAATTATTTCGAAACTTATATTTAAGAACGAAAATAAATTATTAATTTCGACATTATTTCGATACGGAATTACGATATAATTTTCAGCAAAAAGTAGTTATATTATAATCCTTTAATTAATTAAAAAATTAACTAAATAAAGTTTATTTTACTTTTTATCGATAAAAACGACTTAAAAAAGTTTTTATTACTTAACCGATAATAATAACGGCAAATATAAATATAAAGATACGATAAAAACCTTACTACCTAAAGGAATACGATATATAAAAAAAAAGGGCAAGATAGATATATACGACGCGTTATTACTATAATTAAAATACGGTTATACGAAATAAATAACAACTTATAATACCAGGCCTTAAAAGTTAAAAAAAAGGTTAAAATATTATTACAGTATCATAAATACGAACGACTTTTTAAGGAATAAATCGAAACAAAATTACCGGAATATAATAAATAAAATTACGAAGTAATTATAAAAAATAATAAAACGATTACCTTTTATTCCATATATAACCTAAATTAACAAACCTTATATATATTATAAAAGTACTTCGAAAATAAACTTCGGAAAGGATATATTAAACGCTTTAAGTTACCGGTAAAGTACCTTATATTTTTCGTACCAAAAAAAGAAGTTACGGCTAATAATCGATTACCGATAATTAAATAATATTACGGTTAAAAATCGCATACTTTTAGCTTTAATTATCGAAATAAGAAATCGTTTTTATAAAACCAGGTAATTTATTACCCTAAACTTACGAAACGGGTATAATTTAATTTACATTAAGCCAAAAAACGAATAAAAAATAACTTTTAAAATCAAGTACGGATTATACGAATATTTAATAATACTATTTAAGCTTACTAACGTATCCGTAACGTTTTAAAAGATAATTAATTACATATTACGCAAATACCTGGATATTTTCGTTATTTATTATCTCGATAATATTTTTATTTATTTAAAGTCGGAAAAATAAATATAAAAAATACGTCTATAAAATTTTACAGGTTTTATAAAACGTTAATTTCTTAATTAACGCCGAAAAAAACGAGTTCCATAAATAAAAAATACCGTACTTAAAATATATTATTCTGCCGGAATATATTAAAATAAACCTTAAAAAATAATAATAATTTAAAAAAAATAATATTTATTATAATTACTAAAATCCAGGCTTTCCTTAAATTCGTTAATTATTACCGGAAAATTATTCGCAACTTTAATAAAATCGCGGTACCTTTATCCAACTTAACTAAAAAAAAAATTAAGTTCCAGTAAACGGCGGAAATAAAAAAAAACCTTTTAAAGGATTAAGAATATAATTATTAACGAACTAATATTAATTATATACGACCTAAATTACCTTATAAAATTAAAACCCGATATTTTAAATTATACGTTAAATGTAATAATTAGATATAAAAATAATTAAGGTAACTTATACCTTATTACGTTTTATGCTTATAAATTAAAGGAAATTAAATTAAATTACGCCATTTTAAATAAAAGATTTTTAATTATTATTAACGTTTTTAAAAAATTTAAATATTATCTTAAAGAAAGTTTATATTAAGTTAAAGTATATATAAATTACAAAAACTTTACCCGATTTATTATTATCCGAAAGTTAACAGGACAATAATTCCGTTACGTAAAATACCTTTCGGAATTTGATTTCGTTATTATTTACAAAAAAAGTTAGAAAATGGTAAGGTAAACGTTTTTAATAAATAACCAAATATAGAAAAAAAAAATCCTTAAAATCTTATATTAAATATTTAACTTAATAAAAAAAGGAGATGTAAAATTGTAACAAATCATAATAATTAAAAAAATAACATTTAATTTATACAAACAAATTTAATAATATAATAATTAATTATTAAAAAAAAACCCCATAAAACTTAAATACTAAAAAAGTATTAAGAAAAATTAATACGTAAAATATACAAATACTAATTATACGGATATCCTGGAGTCCATAAGACCTTAAAACGGTTATAATATATATATTACTTTCTTAAAATAAAATTAATAATAAAAAGGATTTTATAAAAATACGACTTATATAACAAAACTAAGGTACGAGACCATAAATCATACGGAAAATTATAATTATTACTAGTTATAAAACAATTATAAAATTTAATTACTTTCGGTTTTATTATCAAATTATTATTATAATAAAAATTTAGCGACAGATATATATTACGACAGCATTTCTATAATCGTAAATTAATTTATAAAGTGTTTTTATTTTTTATTATTTAACGAATATATAAACGTAAAATAACTAGCATACGTTTTTTTTAAATACCTTATTAACGTATATAGGTTTTTAATAAAAATCGTATCAAATAAAAATATTACGTTTATTTTAAAATTTTAGTAAAGCTTTATGGCATAATTAAGCTTAAACCATAAACTTTTAAGCGCTTTTAAGTTATAAACGGATAACCAGATAAAAAAAACAAATTAAATATTCGAAATTTACTTACGGTATTATATTAATTATAAATAAAAAAATTAAGTTAAAAAGTTATTAATAACTTAATGAACTTATAATATAAATTAATACGAAAATATTAAAATAATATAAATAGTTATATATAAAAATGAAAACAAAATTCGAATTCGTACGTACTTAAATACAAAAATATTATAACTAAAAAAGGTTAAAAAATTAATTTTTTGAAAAGGTGAAATGGTTTATTTAGTTATTAAAAATATTTAAATAAAACGATTTAATAAAAAATTCGATTTTAAATATATCGGATTATATAAGGTTATAAAAAAATATTTAAAGAATATTACTAATTAAAGCTATTTTTTAAAATTAAGTTTTATCCCGTTTTTTATATTTTCTTATTAAAATTAATAACGGATATAATTTAAATTAATACAGAATAAAAAAAGGAGGTAATAAAAGATGTATTAATATAAAAGGTTAAGAAAATTCTTAATATTAAGAAGGAGGATGGTAAAAAGTAATATTTAGTTAAGTAAAAAGATTATTTAAAGTTAAAAAATATATAAAATTTGCGGAAAGTTTTACGGAAATTTAACGTTTATTAAAAAGTTTTTATTAATAATACCGGAAACGTTAAAGTTAAAGAAATTTTAATTTACGTTATTTAAATCGGACCAGTTAATTACGTTTACGGTATAAAAAAATGAAATTCTTTCGGCCTTTAATTTACGTAATTTTTTTTTAAAACGTTCGAATTTTTTTATCGTTTCCGTATTTTTAATACTTTTACGTAATATTTTAATTTTTTATTTACGTAAAAGTTTTTTTTAATTACGTAATCGGATTAAACGATTAAATAATTCGTTAAAATATTATTATAATTCGTTAAAACGTTATTAAACGGAAAATAAATTTTTTTAATAAAATATTTTTAAAATTCGAAATAATCTTTTTCCGTAATTAAACGGTTATATTTAATTTTAAAAAGTTTAAATAAGTTATAAAAACCGTTATATTTAAAATAATAAATATATTTTTTAAAATTAAGATAAACTTTATAAACTTTTTTTTTACATTTATAATGCGAATAAAAAAACGCGGATATATTAAAATTAAAAATATTAATTTTTTTTAAAAAAATTAAAACGTTATTACGTTTATAAAATTTTTATTTTTTAATACGGTTAAATATAATAATTAAAAAAACCAACCGAAAAATAATATAAATAAGGGGAAGTTATTTATTAAATAAATACGATAAATAAATCGATTTTTAAAAGTAAAAACTTTGGAAAAGGAAAATTATATTATAACCAAAGGCTTTAGTTTAATAATAAACGGTCGGAAGATGTAAGACGAATTTCCGATATGAACCTAAGGTTACGTAACGGGTTCGATAAGTTCGAAAGGCATTGGACCTAAAAGAATTTGGTACGTCGAGCCAGTCGAACCGGGTAACGGTTCGAAATAGTTCGATAGGTTCGAAAAAATTTAACCATAAAAAAAAAATAAAGCCAGGTCGAATTAATCGAGCAAAAAGTAATATATATACGTTCGTTACTTTTTTATAATTTAAATAATATCAGCTTATAATATAACTTGGTTACTTAAATTACTTTTAATATTTATTATTACCAGATATACTTATATCTTTAATTTATTATTTAGATTTCCATAGTATTATTGTTAACGTAAACCGTACGATTAGGGTTTAATAGTTGGTTAAGCCAGTTAGCCGTCATAAAATACTTATTAGTTATAAATATAACCTATTTATATCCTTCTGGATTATTTAAAAATTTAGAAAATTAATAATAATTCGTTATCTTAATTAAAACGTTTTTTTTCGTCTTTTAGCATATTTACCTTTTCACTTTTGCCTTGTTATATATTTAATATTCGACCGTTATTTAACCCTTTAAATGAATTTCTTTTATATAGAATTATAATTAAGTAATTATTTCGGGCCTTAAATTTTTTAATTTTAAGTAACATATCGTACCGTTACCGGTTTATAATAATTTCGTTATATACGAATTAATATTTCTTTTATAAGTAATTAAGGTTACTTAAGGTATTATTACGTTAATGTTTTCGATAACGAATTAATTAAACTTATTTCTAATAAAATTATTATTTTTCCGGAATTACTGAAAGGATACCAAATTATACGCGAAACTTTCGTTATAAGCTACGTTATATAAACGTAATAGTTTCGGGCTTATAAGGCTTTAAAATAATACGTTTATTTCCCTATATTTACTAATGGGAATAAATCTTTTTTTACGTATATTTTAGCGCCTTAAATTATCGTCCTATAATTTAATAACTTATTAATAAAATTAAAAATATATATCGAAAAATTAAACCCAGAAAAAATAAATTTCTTGAAAAATAAAACGTAACGTTTATCGAATTACGTTAATCAAAAATAAAAAAATATATTAAAATTCGTTTTATTTTTTAAATAATTAATTCTTTTTAATTTTTAATAAACGGTTAATTTTTCCTTTAACAATTAATCGGTAACGATACGCTTTTAAACCATTATTATTATCGCTTAATTAAAGCGGAAGTTTTTTAAACTTTTTTAAAAAACGTATAAAATATTAAGGTAATTTATTATAAAGGTTTAAGCAAACTTTATAAGTATACCTTACGTATCTAACTTTTAACTCTTTCGTTTATTATTATTACGATTTATTTAAAAACCGTTATAATTATTTCGTTACGGCCTTTTCTTAAAAATCTTATTATGTAGCTAATTATTAATATTTTTAATTTATTCTTAATCAAGATTGTCCTAATTTGAAAGATTTATCAAAATCTCGTAAAAATTTAAAACCATTATTTTAACGCTTTTTATTAATTATTATAAATTCGTTATGGTCTAATAGTTTAAAAACTAACCTTGATTTTTAAATAATTAATTATTCCTTTTTCGATTTTATTCCGCTTTAAAAATATAAATAAATTCGACTAATTAGGTATAATCGGCATTATTATTATATATAATTAATTCGTTTAAATAACCGGTATAATTATTTTAAGAATTCCGTAACATTAGCTTTAAATTATAATTTTTTATTATCTTATTATCTATTTATTTAACTTTTTAATATCTTTCGGCACTTTTTTTTATCGTTTTTCGTATTCGTATTTAATATTTATAAATAAATAATTATTATAAATTTTTTCGGGTCGTTATAATTTAACGTATTAACCCTTAAAATCGGTATATACATTTAAATAAGTTTACTTAATCCAAAAAATTCTTTTATTAAATTTATTTTATAAATTCGTTAACGTTTTTTTAAAAAGTTTTATATTTTCGATTTAAATAAATATAAATCGTAAAACTTTAGTTATAAGCTTATTTATTTTCGGTCGTTATTTCGAAAGTATTTATCGGATAACCCGTTCGATTAAATTTTTCGATTTATATAATTCCTTCGGAATCTAAATTAACTGCCCGCATCGATTAGCAAAATCGTTTTTTTAAATAAAAGGTTATATCGGGCGGCGTAAGTTTAATAAGTTATAAAAAGTTTTAATTAAGGTTAATATATTTTTACAAACTATATCCTTTAATTTTAATTTTAATTTCGTTCTTAAATTTATTTTAATCCTTAAAACCATTATAAATAACTGCGGACGTTATTAGTACGGTTTTTATTATTACTAATAAAGGATATAAATAATTGCTATTAATGTACAACCTTTATTATTTTAGCAATAACTAATTAATTAATAATAACGTAAATTAAGCGAATAAAATTCTTAATTATCAGAGATAGGGGTTATCCGTAATGTTATATTATATAATTAGTTACAGGCGCTCTAGAACGCGCACCGTACTTTAATGTAATCTGTCCACGAAATATATTTGGTCCGATCAGAGGGAGCCTTTCCGTATATGGTGTGCTCGCGCACCCCTGCTAGCTGACAAGATCAGGCCTTATTTTTGAGGTTAGGGCTGCGCCTGCGGCGTAGGCCTGGCTAGCGCTTTTAATTAAGAAGTAGCTGTAAGGGTTAGATATATCGACTAAACCTTTTTAAGAAAAAATTTATAGAAATAAAAAAACCTTAAAAATAAGGCCTGATATTAAGTTATAATTTTTGGGGTTCGTTTTAAATAGTCTTATATAAATTTTCAAAAATTATTAATACGAACTTTTTAAAAATAGCTTTAATTTAACGTTACTTATTTTATAATTACGCAAAATTAATATAATATTAAATTTTTATTTACTTATATATATTAAATTCTAATTAGGAGAAAACTGAGATTACTGTAACGAACCTGTTATACATCCACCTGGAAGTATAAGCAGTATCCGAAATAGGGGTTTTTGATTTGCAGGTAATAATAACATAATAAATAGGATGTTCGTTAAAAAGATTTGCGGACTTTTTTTTTAATTAGAGAACGGTATAGTTGCTTCGTATTAAAGATTTAAATTGATAGCTAAGGAACGGAACTAAAAGGATGCTATTTATATAGGAAATCGTTTGATATATATATCCTTATTATCTTCTTTGGTTTCCAAAAATCCCCGGAGGTTTTTGGAAACGGATAAAAACGGATAGGGGTGGTTTCCTTTTATCTTTAGAGATAGATAAAGATAGGCCGAAAGCCGAGATTTAGCCGGTAGGGTGGAGGTTTTAGCTGTCTTAATTCACCTGGCTCCTTCTCTGGGTTTAGTGGGATCCTTACGGATGTAATAATTACGCGTCCGAAATAATAATTAAAAATTCCGTTTTAAGCATATTTTAACCTTTTACCCGCGTTTTGCCAGCATAAAAACAATATAATTTTATAAGCTAAAATAATAATATATAAGATTTAAAATTACTTATAATAAATTTAAAAAAATGTTCTCTTCTTAATTAACCAAATACGGACGACGCATTAAAAGGTTTAAGGTAAATACCCCAAACTTTCGAATACTTATTTTTCAAACCGAAACGTTTATTTTTATTTAAAATTTTTATTAAATTTTTATTAATATAAACGTAAGTAACTTATATATTAACGTTGAATATACGGGCGATAATTTTATAAAAACTTTATGCTATCGGCTTATTTACTTTATATTAGGCGCTATATTTAGCAGGTAAGGCCGTATTTTACGAAAGGAATAAATAAATTCGGTATATAATTTTATTTTTCGAAAACTTAATATTCGTTTTTACACCAAATCTCGGACAAATTTTAATTATATAAATTTCTTTTTTAATAATAAACTTAATTATTATTTAAATTACGCTTTTAATTAAATTGGCCCAAAAATAACGAACTTTTATATTAATAATACCATATTTTATTTTTATTTTAATAATAGCGGAAACGAAAAATTCGATTTAAAGATATTCGAACGCGTAATTACAGGATTACATAATTATATTGTTTTTTGTTTTAAATAATTATCGAACGATTAGTTTAAAATTATTAATTTAAGGTTTATTTTTAAACGATAATATAAGTTAGTTATTATTAACGAAACATATTTATTATTAAAATAAAAGATTTTCGATTTAAATATATATTAATATACGTAACTTACATTTTAATCTTTTTATTTATATATATTAATTTACGTATACAACAATCATTAACGGCAATATAATGAAAAGAATTGCGAAATATATATTACATCCATAAGGATTCCACTAAACCCAAAAAAGAAGCCGGGTAAATTAAGACGGCTAAGGCCTCCACCCCGCCGGCTAAATCTCGGCTTTCAGCTTGTCTCTATCTATCTCTAGGGACAGAAAGAAACTATTTCTGTCCGTCTTTAAAAACATCTAAAAATCTTTGGAGACTAAAGGAAACAAAAAGGATATATATATTAAATGATTTCTTTTATAAATAGCATCTTTTTAATTTCGTTCCTTAGTCATTATTTTAAATTTTTAATTAAAGGCATTATTTTCTGATAAAAAAAAGTCCGTAAATCTTTTAAACGAACATTTTATTTATTATGTTATTATTATTTGCAAATTAAAACCTCTTATTTCGGTAATTATTTATATCTTTAGGTAAATATATAATAAATTCGTTATATTTTAATAATTCCTTAATTAATAATTAACGAATAATTTAAGGCCTAATTAAATATAAGTTTTCTTAAATTTAATAAAAACGATATTATAAAACGACGTTTAGTAAATAAATAGTATATTCGATCCCTATTATTAGTTAATTAAGGATTAGTAACCGGATTAAGTAATTCACTTTTTATTAAAAAAGTTTTTTAATTAATCGATAATATAGTACCTATAATTATTAAAGTTAAGGGTTTAAGAAATCTTTTTTAATAATAATTTACTTTTATTTTTAAGAAATTTATTAAGGTTTTGCTTAAAAAGTCCGACTAAAAAAGGGAAAGTTAAGGAGGTTTACGGTAAGGAAACGAAAAAAAAGGAAAAAAAGCTTATAACCAACGAACGATTAAACTTTATAGTTGGAAAAGTTATAAGATTTAAACAAAAAAATGCTAAATTCGTTCGATAGTTAAGAAATGTTTTTATATTCTCTTTAGGAATTATTCCTCTTTTAAAAACTTCAGGTTTTCCTTTATTTAATCTAAACCAAAAAGGAATTATATTCTTTTTTGCCTATTACGGAATATTTAATATTAGAGGTTATAAGCTAATTAATTTTAAGTCTTATAATAGATCTATGAATATAGAAAGATTCCTACTTACGGTTAAATTTTATCCTAAATAATACAAAAAGATTTTTACGGAAAATTACCTCAAAGTAATAGCTATTTCGTAATTACTTGTTAAAAAGGTATTTAATTAGTTCGAACTTATCTTTAAAAATTACCTGATAAATTATCCCCATAATTACCTGGATGTTATTAATTATATTTTTAACGATTACGAAAATTTTACAAAACGAATATAAGCTTTATTCAGAAATATAAATAAGTATTAATATATAGTTAAATAAATGCATAGAATTTAGTAAATTACGTTAATAGCTGAATATATAACAGAGTTTAATTATTTAACTATTATCTTTAAACTTTTACGGGATATATTATTTTTTCCTTATTATAACGGCTGAAAGCTTTAGGTTAAGGATATAATAATTAAGGTACTTAAAATAAATTTTTCGAAAATTATATAAATAAGGTTATTATTATAAACCGGTGTACATTTAATTAATACTTAAAGAAGAAAAATACCGGCAAACGAAATGACGATAAACGCTTTAGTAATAAAAAAAATAAAAAAAACCTTAAAAAAAGCTAACATTAATTTAACAGAAACCAAAAAAAAAAATTTAAAGTTAAATATTTTAACTATAACAAAAAGGGCCATTTTAAAAGCGAATGTTACTTTTTATTAAAAAAAGGAAATTTTTAAAAAGGAAGGATTTTATAGCCTAAAAAAAAATTCGCGCAGCCGAACAAAACATAAATAACGAAGAAAAGGATAAAAAGGAAGTAAATCTTACGTCCGCCGATCAGAAATTTACCATTATTACGACTAATAAAGTTAAAAACGAAAACTTAAACTATAAAAATTCTATTATTTACAAAAATAGTACGGTTAAAACTTGCAAATATTATCCAGGACTAATAGCTTTTAAGGTAGCTATTACGTTAGGATATACCTATTATTTCGATATATAAAAATGTAAAATATACGACCAGGACGGTTAGTTGCGAAACGATTTTGGTAACTACAGGTAGTTATCTTCCGAATATTGCATTTTTTTCGAATGTATAATATACCCAAAACCTTCAGCAGATAATTATAAATTCCTGCATTTTATTACTTACTATAATTATAATTATTTTATTTATTAACAAGTTAAAAAGGATAACAATTTTTAACCAAAATATAACGAAGAAATATTTATAAAACCAGACGACGAATGCAAATGTACAGAAACCCCTTAATGGCTAAATTATCCTAAGTTTTATTATTTATATCCCGAATTAAAATAAAACCAGAAGGTTATAACGTAAGGATGCTTACATTATTCACTAATATTATATAATAAATACGAACTTTTAGTTATAAAAATGCCTCTTTCGGAGGTTTACCTTTTTAACCCGATAATTTGTAAAATATAAAACTTAAGGAAAAGCTAGAAAAAAATAGATATTTTTAAGTATTAATTCGGTAAGAAAAAATGGTTTAAATATATAGATAATTATTATACCAAGTATGCGGTTAACAAAATACGCGAATAAAAACGCCTTTTAACCCTTAAGGTATATTAATTAAAAGATTACGGAGGCTTTCGAAAGTAAAGTACCAAGGAACCTTTATATATAAAACCTTATACGAAACAAAAAAAGGAATACGGAATTAAATCGAAATTTTATTTATTATGGAAACAAAATATTTACGCCATAATTAATTCCGGAATAAAAAAGAATTATTTTTCTTAAGGTAACCGAAAAATATAAAATCCTTTAAAAATATAGATAATAATTATACAAATTACGGATAATTAATAAAAGTTTGTTCACTTACGATAATAATCGAATTTTTTAAGAAATAATAAAATTCGTAATTTAAATACAGAAATATTTAAAACGGATTACTTTCGATATCGCTAATATCTTAAGATACGATATTATTCTAAGAATACCGTAATTTCGTTCTAATAATTTACGAATTAATTAGAAAAATTAAACGCTTTTATAAAATTTATTACGTAATCCGAAAAGTTAAAATTTCTAACCTAATAATAATAATACCCCCTAAATATCGACGGTTCAAAAGGATATTTAAAAAACGAAACCAAAAAAATTTACTAAATTATAATTAATAAAATTATAAAAAAATTTTTAAAGAAGAATATTACCTAAAGCTTTACTAAATTTACCATATAAACCCTAAAAAAGCAAAAGTTTTTTAAAAAAGTTTTTAATTATTCTTAAGGTTTATCCTTAAGGTTTATTCTTAAGGTTTACTGCGACCATGCGGAACCGTAGAGCCAGCTGGCATAAGGTTCACCAGAGTCGAAGCTTATCGGCAACCACGCATTAGTCTGCTTCAAAGTAAGGTTCTATGGGACTGAAGTATACAATCTATCTTAACCGTGAAAACCATTAATCAGTCATCGCGTTCGAAAATACTAGGTATAGTATCTATCGTATGGATTATATGTGTAATGATTTTCTGTGTATTTGGCTCAGCCTGGAAAATAAGGCTTGAACCTATATCAACCTTGCAAAAAAGTTTTTAATAAAACCTTAAAAAATTATATTTAAAAATCTAAATTATCTATAAGGTATTTAATTATAATAATACCAAAAATAAAAAATAACAAAATTAAGATCGATAAAGATAATAATCTAATATACCGACAAATTTATAATTATCGATAATTAAACGATATTATTATTAAGAATAAATATTTTTTAATATTAATAAGTACCATAAACAAAACATGAACAAAACCAAGTAATTTATAGCTTTAAATTTGCTAGATGGTTACTATTTGATTCGAATAATTAAAAGCGAAAAATAAAAAATTACCTTTAAAATTATCCATAAATATTACGAATACAAAGTTATATTACAAAAATCAACTAGTATTCCAGCCAGCTTTTAACATATATTTACTACTATCTTATGGAAGTTCCTAACAAATTTATTTTCGTTTATTTAAACGATTTTTTTTTAAAAAAACTTTAAAGGAATATAAAAAACATATTACTGAAGTATTAAAAGTATTCGAAAAGGTTAAATTGCTAATAAACGCTAAAAAAAGCGTTTGGTATATTTAAAAGCTAAAGTTTTTAAACCTTATTATTACCCTTAAACAGATTTAAATCCAAAATTCTAAATTAAAAGTTTTTAAAAATTGGCTAATTTTAAGCAAAATTATTATTACCGATATTTGCCAATTTTTAAAATTTACCAGTTATGTACGACCTTTGGTTTAAGATTATAACAAACTTGTTAGCCTTTTAATTAAGCTTATTACTAAAAAATACGTCGGAAAAAAATTTGAGCTTTTAAAAAAAGCTAAAAAAGTTTTTTTAAAAATTAAAGATAAAATTATCAGCGTCTTAATAATTAAGTTACCAAATTATAACAAAAAAAACGATTTAAAATAAACGTTTTAAATTACGTTTTTAAAATAATTCTAAAGCAATTAAAAAATAACGGAAAATAATACCTAATAACGTACTTTTTTAAAGCTTTTAAGGATATAAAACTTAAATACCTTATTTACGACAAAAAGTTATTAACGATTATTCTAACCCTTAAAAAGTAAGAACCTCTCTTTAACGGAATTAAGGAACTATTTAATATTTATTCAAACTATAAAAATCTTATTCGATTTATAACGACTTAAAATTAAATAAACGTTATAAAAATTAGATAAGTTTCTTATCTAAATTTAACTTTAAATTTTATTATATTAAAGGTAAATAAACATTTAAGCGGATATTTCAAGCCGAAAAGAAAATTACGATTTAAAAATCTTAAACGACATATATAAATGCTACATTATAAGTTGCCTCAGCGAGCTCAGGCCTCGCTGGCTCTCCATTTTCTTCAAAGTTTTTTAATGTACTCCGCCAAGAAGCTAAGAATTAACCAATCAAATGCCGTATCCCCGTAACGAGCCAGCGAGGCCTGAGATTATTTTATGCGGACAGGGGTTTCGTTTTGGGCGCTTTTACCAAAATCATCAACTTTCCTTCGATTTCTTTAAAAGATTTAAAGATTTATGTAAAAAGAAACCCTTTTGTAGCCATTTTACGTCCGATAAGTTTGATATTTTATATACGCGTCGAATATAAGCTAACGTATATATAGGAATTTTTTCCATTTTTTGGATGCAAATTGCGGCCAATATAACTAGCTTTAGGTCTGGGAAATGGGCGACCGTAACGGCCTTATTACTGCGACAGCATAACCATCGGTCGCATCATCGTGCACCGGGTCTCCCAAATATATTTTATATGGGAAAAGCCCGTATATTAATTTTTTCGGCCGTACGGGTTGTGGTTGTTGCGTCGCAGCCTTAAGAAGGTTCCGGACTTGATTAACCGGAATGCCTTCCTTGTTACGACGTAACAACCATAATCCGTACGGATAAAAAAATAACTGGACGGGTTTCTCCCATATTAAGTTACCCTTGGAAGGCCCATGGCGAAATGATGCATGCGGTAGTTACGTTATCGTAGCCATAAGGGCGTTCCGGATTAAAGGTCTGCTTAGAACGAAAATTTTGATTTAATTCTTTAATATCTCCACCAATCCAAGGCCGATTCGGGAATTATATATATGGTTAGGAAGCTTTTTCAAAACTGTATATAAAAGCCCTTTTTATTCTTTTCTATTTATTTTTATTGTTATTATATTTGTTAGTTTCCAAGTTAGATTTTTGAAAATTTGTATAGGACTGCTTAGAACGAGCCCTAAAAATCACAACTTGATATCAGGCCCTATTTTTGAGGTTTTGTTATTTCTGTGGATACTTTACTAATTAGGTTAGCGCGGTACCTAGAGCTACTCTTTTTTTCAAAGCCTTAGCTGCAGCTGCGCCGTAGGCGCAGCACCAATATTATGACCAAAGGCCTTAGCTTAATGGCAGACGGTCGGAAGTTATGGACGAACTTCCGATATGGGCCCAGGGTTACGTAATGGGCTCGATGGACTCGAAAGGCCTGGTTGGACCTAAAGGAACTTAGTACGTTAAGCCAGTCGAACCGGACGACGGTTCGAAATGGTTCGATAAGCTTAAAAGGTTTTAATTAC